>JAODUO010001446.1:100000-101745 GCA_025642075.2 Ridgeia piscesae | reverse complement strand
CCTATATAGGGCTACATACATCCCTATATAGGGCTACATACATCCCTATATAGGGCTACATACGTCCCTATATAGGGCTACAGGCATCCCTATATAGGGCTACATACGTCCCTATATAGGGCTACATACGTCCCTAAATAGGGCTACATACGTCCCTATAGAGGGCTACATACGTCCCTATAGAGGGCTACATACGTCCCTATATAGGGCTACAGCATCCCTATATAGGGCTACATACGTCCCTATATAGGGCTACATACGTCCCTATATAGGGCTACATACGTCCCTATAGAGGGCTACATACGTCCCTATAGAGGGCTACATACGTCCCTATATAGGGCTACATACGTCCCTATATAGGGCTACAAGCATCCCTATATAGGGCTACATACGTCCCTATAGAGGGCTACATACGTCCCTATAGAGGGCTACATACGTCCCTATAGAGGGCTACATACGTCCCTATAGAGGGCTACAAGCATCCCTATAGAGGGCTACATACATCCCTATAGAGGGCTACATACGTCCCTATAGAGGGCTACATACGTCCCTATAGAGGACTACAAGCATCCCTACATCCTCTCTCCTGTGACTGTCACGGCAGCGAGTTATTGATCCTCAGTCGATTCCCTACTCTTCTAATTTCCCTGGGTGCGGCCCTGGCCTCGGGGCTCTCTGGCTACTCTGAATGGGGCTGTTAAGATTAATGGCCAATTATACAGTAATTAATCGGATTCCGTTTACAAAAAAGGATCACCGCGTGGTCAGTATATAACATCAGGTCCGCGCGACTTAAATACTCGAAGCAACTAGGATTGTCGTGTGTCTTAATGACAATCGATGTCGATTCATAGACGCATCTAGAGGGATCCAGGGCCTGGGGCGCGTTCCCCTTCTAGACCTTTGCAGGTTCCACTAGACTAAGTTTAATGTGTCCAGTTCGTTACGTATTGAACAGCCGTCTCCCCTCGTTTTCCGATGTGATGATCCAACGATTCATGCCGAAGCACCAGTTCAGACCACCGTATATACACTTGTGCAATTTGACGTGTTTGCTCCCACGCTCATTTTGACACCCGCACCCCCTCCAGACTACACATGCTGGGTCCGCCTCTGGGATGTTCACAGCTGATCATGCCATTTGTCTGCTTTGTACATGTCACTGTGTCGCCCACCAAATAGACGGCTACTACTTCGTAATTAAACGAACCGGTAGTTTGGGACACAGCGTAGTCTAGAGAGGAGCCATGTAAGGGTGCAATCTGGATTGACGGACAACATGAACAGTTACGAAAAATGTAGAACGTTGCCAAACAGCAGATTCTCCGTGCAAGTTACGTCGGCACTATGGTGGCAAATTAATTTATGTATCAAAAAGTATTTTGTGTCAAACCAACAACATTTGAGGCTGCTGTGGTGAGTTGGCCTTCAAAAGTGTGACAAGTGTTAAGAAGCATGCTTCATCAACTGCAGTTGATACATCAAAGTGCACATGTGAGAAACTTTAAGTCTCTTGGTCATGGAGAGTACCTGGCATACTGGTTTCACGCAAGGACGTCCGCAGAGGGGGAGGGGAGAAGGGACAATTATCTCCTGTATTCTGACTTGGCATTTTAGACGTGCTTTCGTCAGTGAAATGGTAATGATAATATTATTAGCTTTATATATTATGTAGGCTCTAATATGGTTATCATTTCATATTACATCAGGTCCTCAACAGCCTGTCTGAAGTAAGAAATACAGGT
>JAODUO010001446.1:85000-95000 GCA_025642075.2 Ridgeia piscesae | reverse complement strand
GCGGCCACTCCTCATATAAGACCAAGGCCACTTTTTGATAGAACTGGACGCTGAATAGGGGATAAACACAGTATAAGCAAAAAACCGCTTTCACCATAACATGTGTTCATGTTTACATGAATACGTCGATAATGTATTACTGTACTCTAAGCAACGCTGGCAAATGCCCTTCGTGTTGCAGGATTGCCACTATGCAGCGTTTTTATTTTGTTCGCAACAATTGCATAAGGCCACAACGTCTAGCGTCACACAAGCACGTAAAAGTGCCCAAGTGAAGCCCATTGATTTGATTGCGACTGTTGCTAGTCTCGGTGTTCGCTCGGGAAAACAGCCGTACACCGTCTACGTGCGCACTTGATCTATTTTGACAATTACGTGGTAACATTATACAAAACTCCTGATATGTCAACATTCCCTTGCATTAGCACTTGGCGAGGTCGTTGTGACCCAGACTATTAACGACGTCAGATAATGACAACCACCTTCTTTGGGTTCCCGACAGAGTTCGTTGACGTCGATGGTAATATTAGACTTGCTTAACCGACTCGCGCTAATTCACGACGTCTGGATAATCGATGCTAGGGTAATACGGCTGATCCATAAGAAAGGAGAAGGGTGTCGATGGAGATAATTGATGTGTGTGTGTGTGTGTGTGTGTGTGTGTGTGTGTGTGTGTGTGTGTGTGTGTGTGTGTGTGTGTGTGTGTGTGTTGTTTTGTTTGTGTTTGTGTTTGTGTTTGTGTTTGTGTTTGTGTTTGTGTTTGTGTTTGTGTTTGTGTTTGTGTTTGTGTTTGTGTTTGTGTTTGTGTTTGTGTTTGTGTTTGTGTTTGTGTTTGTGTTTGTGTTTGTATATGTGTGTGCGTGTGTACGTTTGACTGTGCGTCTGTGTGCTGATGTGCATGTGTGTGTCCGTGTGTGTGTGTGTGTGTGTGTGTTGTGTGTGTGTGTGTGTGTGTGTGTTTTGTTAGTGAGTGTGGTGTGTGTTTGTGTGTGTGTGTGTGTGTGTGTGTGTTGTGTGTGTGTGTGTGTGTGTGTGTGTGTGTGTGTGTGTGTGTGTGTGTGTGTTGAGTGTTGTGTGTGTTTGTGTGGTGTGTGTGTGTGTGTGTGTGTGTGTGTGTGTGTGTGTGTGTGTTGTGTGGTGGTGTGAGTGAGTGGTGTGTGTGTGTGTGGTGTGTGTGTGTGTGTGTGTGTGTGTGTGTGTGTGTGTGTGTGTGTGTGTGTGTGTGTGTGGTGTGTGTGTGTGTCGTGTGTGTTTGTGTGTGTGTGTGTGGTGTGTGTGTGTGTCCGTGTGTGTTTGTGTGAGTGTGTGTGTGTGTGTGTTGTGTGAGTGTGTGTTTGTGTGAGTGTGTGTGTGTGTGTCCGTGTGTTTGTGTTGTGTGTGTGTGTGTGTGTGTGTGTGTGTGTGTGTGTGTGTGTGTGTGAGTGTGTGTGTTTGTGTGTTTGTGTGAGTGTGTGTGCGTGTGCGTGTGCCTGTGCGTGTGCGCCTGTATACGCATGTGTGGATGGCGTGTGGTTATATGTAAGTGTTGTAGTACTAACACATACATACTAGCATATACATACATACTGCATAGTTGCCATTGTATCAACGCTCACACACGCACACACACTCACGCACATGCAGGCACGCATGCACATATACACACATACTATAATACATACGCATATATTACACACACACACACACACACACACACACACACACACACACACACACACACACACACACACACACACACATACACACACACACACTCACACACACACACACACACACACACACACACACACACACACTCAGACACACACACTCACACACACACACACACACACACACACACACACACCACACACACACACACACACAACACACACACACACACACACACACACACACACACACACACACACACACACACACACACACACACACACACATACTCACACACTATGGTCCATGAAGTGTCAACGACCATTTTAACGCGTGCATGCGTGAGATGTACGTGCGTGCGTATGTGTGCGCGTGCGTACATACGCCTTACATGTGCTACACGTGACGCCTGTCAGTACGTGTGGGCCTACACTTGTATACTTGACGTGACCGCGTCCCTCCCCCTTAACCGCCAGTGGTGTCTGCTCGTAGTGACAGCGGAGGACCGAGAGTAAAAGTCCACCCAGCAGCCACCGCGCCACACGCTCACAACCACCGCGCCACGGACAGAGACACACATCGGCCACTGAGTACAGCCCACAGGTGACACCTCGGACCGACGCCATGGCTTTTCAGGGCACGAAACTCGGTGTCCTCGTCCTGGTCTTTCAGGTCTTCTGCTTCGCTTTGTTCATCTTCTTCGCCGACTACGGCGACAGTGCCAATGCCTCGAATCCGTCCCACAGCCGCAGTCACGACAAGGGTGGGGCCGATCCGACCAACAACAAAGTCTCCAGATACTACCCGAGTGAGTATTACAATCACGATTGTCATTAACGCGGACCACTGTAATCCGGAAACATTACCACCGGAACTCTATTTCTATATATTATTACCCCGTTGTAAGCATGATTCGTTTATACGGAAAACTCGTAAATGGGACATATGCAACGAGGAGACAACGTGTTTGGTTAAACGTAATTTACAATGTACTTACATTTATAAAGTTTCTGCCATAAAAAGATTCGGAAAATACTTGGATAATCGGTCTTGAGACAACACTAACATTGGCCGAAATGCAAGAAATGCGTGTGTTGTTGTTTGCCACGCCTCCCGACAACTGGACCGTCCAGTACAACTAAATAGACAGATCTCTGTGTCAGTGACACTACCAGATCACACTATACGTATTTCTTGCATTTCTTCAAAGATGTTGTTGACTCATGATCGAAAATTCGGGTAATTTTCCAGACTTTGTTTATGACAGAAACCTTGTGATATACATTTGTGTTAATTTAAGACGTCGCGAAAATATTTCGAGCGTACACCAACTATTTATTATTTTAAATAACGTTACGAGTCGAGCTCCATGTAGGCCGTAAATAGTTTTCCGATTACGCTGGACAATTTACTTATCAAATGATATGCTATGAGTAAACATTTTAATAGCATGGGTGTATATTTGACTATAATAACCATGTAGACTTGAATCTGAGTTGTAAATTCTTTTAACAAACAACAGTGGGGAAAACATACCAAGTATAGATATAAGCGCTCACGTGAAACCTTCAGTGGAACCGGGAAAGACAACCCGATAATCACCAGGCTACGATAACTGGGCGCAAAGACTTGCAAAATCAGAACGACAGTTGAATCATCAGGAACACCCTATCGCAAAATCACGTCTGAATGACCTGCTCACGATTCACGCACCCTGGCAACAGAAAAATAAATCAAATAAATAAATATTATTTAAAACCCTTTATAAAACTAGCCTTCTTACACTTAGACGTCGCGCATGTATGATTTGTCCCCAACATACGTAATATTACCTCTGTTTAAACGCAATCTTGCAAGCAGCAAAAACCGCCGAAAGAATTTTTTCAAGGCCTACGTATGTTTTGAACCCCGTTAGTTTCCACTAACACGTAACAAGTACGTTTTGAACCCCGAAGTACATTATGTTCTGAAACCGGAAGTGCATTATGTACTGGAGGAACGGTATGGACTTAAATAATGTATCATAAGCCAAAACGTCATTATATTTTGCGAGTTTTTTCTCAAATAAGTTGACAAACTATTCTCTATGCCAACATTATTTATTGTAGCGTTTGTGTGGTTGTTGTTAGGGAAAGCTTATAAATCTAACCAAAGTTGTTCTTCACACATTGTTTCTACTAAACATGTTAAAACTGTGGAATATACAGTTATAAGGATTTCGTGATTATAATGATAATGATTTTATTTGGCCCAAGCAACCAAAAATGCGTGACGCTGAAAAGCAATATAAATTATACATACTATTTTTGGATTGTAAAATATACAATAGCATATAATAAATAATTCCCATAATACATAAATAATACATATCGCAATATAAACAGATACACATTGCTGTGAGACGGAATTCTTAGCATAACATGGAAATGTGTCACAATCGTAGCAGTCACCCAAATTAAAAATAACACATTATTTATGAACTTATTCCTACACTATAAAGAACCTATCTTTGTGTAATACAACAAGACATGCACTACATTATTAAAGCTCAGTTAAACGGGTGTTACAAACATTTCTATTAAGTACACACTACAAAACACACAACTGTTGCTAGAGTGCATACTTGACATATTGTAGTACACCGGTAGTATTCTTGTGTACATTTCGGATTGATGAGATGATAGTCATCAACGAAAGTCAACAACAAATATAGTACCAAGATCCCACCAAATGAAATACCACAAGGCCACTCATTCTTGTCAACATGTCCCTATCAGCGCGTAGAGTACTAATTACCCGACGCCGGTCATCCGCGAATTAGTAGGTATTAAAATGTTGGCAATTTCAAAGTGTTGCTTGGCCTTCACCCAGCCGCTGTTGTTACCCTTTGTACGTGTAGGTAGATGTCCGCGGTTGTGGTAGACCGCTCATCTGATACGGGGGCTGACGAAATATAAACACAAGTCTATTGATATCAAGTGGGGTCAAGATAGACGCCAGCAGGACCCCATTGTAGGACCGTGTGCTAGTTTATCCTAGATTCACAGACACGCTTTGTATGCCTACAAGCTGTGCTCTTGTCAACTTAGCGGTGCATGGACTATATTTATAATTACACAGCTTAATGGTAATACTGTATATAATTTTAAAGCTGCTATAAGCAAATATTTATGCAACAAAAAACAAGTTGTTTACAACATCGCGAAAGTGTGGAGTAATTAGTTCAAAATGTTCAGCGATAAACCATAAATACGTATTTTAACAAACAAGAATCTTATATAAAATGTTCACGATACTGGTGAGACATGAACATGTTGATGTCAAACAACAACAACTACTACTTATGTCCCGTGGGTTACTATGCCGGGTCCCTTGTGTCATATGTAATACTTTTACATTTATAAACACATCTATGCTATGGGTGTAACGTGCATTTGGCATAACAATAAACATGACGTCACAGCGGTCCACTGGTCGTCGTTGCCAACATTCCTCTACAACGTCTTATAAATGATAATAACACGTTCCACTGTGACCATAATACGTGTATCATTTTAATTTGTTTACATGTAGGTCCCTGGGATTGTGCTACTGTTCTGCGACCTTTGCTACAAGCATGGCACGAGTCCCCATGCTACTCGGATCTCTCCATTTGGAATTAATAACGACTGAATAAAATGTACTTGTACTTTTAAAGTTGCTAAATTGTTTAACCCGGACCTCTGACACTTTAGTGGCATATCTGAGCTACTTTCTGAGCCATGCATACAGCCTACGTGAATGTTAGTAACCATTAGCTGTTGCTGAGACATCAGACACCGTTTACCTAAGACAATAAATTCCTACGCTCCAGCCGCGATTCTTTATCAAAATGCCACCCAAATGGATATCGGTGTCTAGAGAGGACGTGGCGTTGTCTCCGCCGCGAATGACAGAACCCAGACTCTCGTCAGGTTAAGGTCGTATCGCCCTGTACGGAGCTAGTTGAGCTGGATGTTGTCTAGGTTTTAGGTCCTGTGACATCTTGAAAAGCTCACAGAGTGGATCGGGTGTCAATGTAGGATATGAAAGATTAACGCTGTAACAAAACGTGAAGTTTGCCTCAGTTGCAAATATTTACTCTGTTCTCAGGCGAACCATGTTTGATAAAGGGCGATGTTCCGGTTTTTTTCGTAAATTGATATTGCATATTATCACGTAAAACTATATCCTAATAACATGCTGAGCGCTAATATATCTTTGGGGGAGACCGGGGCTAGTTGTAACAAAATAACACATTTCAGGTGTCTCTTACCCGATTAAAACTGTTGTCATGCCAAAGGGTCTCCACATATGTCCCGAAGATAACTGGTGCATAACTAAATGCCTGCCTTATTACATATTTGTGGCATAATGTGTTACACGAGGTGTCCTAAAGTGCTACGGTACAGTAGTATCTCTTTTCGTAACTTCATGGCGTGTCGACGGAATCACGTGATGTTAGCCCCGGACTCCCCTAATTAACCATGCTATTGACATGTAAGATGTTTCGGAATATAACACTTTGTTTGACAGCGTGACCCCAGTTACAAAAACTTAGAGATGGACATATGCATTATCTGATCATATTTCCGTTGGGTCACGACCTTTCTTGAAAACATAGTTTGGCCAATGCTAGAAAACACAGTTTATGCGGTAAGACGAGAATACACAATACAAAACTCCCCCCCCGGGAACAAATACCGCCGGAACTGTGTGTACATGGGGGTGTGTGTGTGTGTGTGTGTGTGTGTGTGTGTGTGTGTGTGTGTGTGTGTGTGTGGTGTGTGCTGTGTGTGCGTGTGTGTGTGTGTGTGTGTGTGTGTGTGTGTGTGTGTGTGTGTGTGTGTGTGTGTGTGTGTGTGTGTGTGTGTGTGTGTGTGGTGGTGTGTGTGGTGTGTGGTGTGTGTGTTGGTGTGTGGTGTGTGCTGTGTGTGTGTGTGTGTGTGTGTGGTGTGTGTGTGTTGTGTGTGTGCTGTGGTGGTGTGGTGTGTGTGGGTGTATGGTGTGTG
This sequence comes from Ridgeia piscesae, assembly GCA_025642075.2. Classification (NCBI taxonomy): domain Eukaryota; kingdom Metazoa; phylum Annelida; class Polychaeta; order Sabellida; family Siboglinidae; genus Ridgeia; species Ridgeia piscesae. The sequence goes on along the minus strand of JAODUO010001446.1, from coordinate 88,320 downwards.
CGTGTGTGTGTGTGTGTGTGTGTGTGTGTGTGTGTGTGTGTGTGTTGCTGTGTGTGTGTGTGTGTGTGTTGTGTGTGTGTGTGTGTGTGTGTGTGTGTGTGTGTGGTGTGTGCGTGTGTGCGTGTGTGTGTGTGTGTGTGTGTGTGTGTGTGTGTGTGTGTGTGTGTGTGTGTGTGTGTGTGTGTGTGTGTGTGTGTGTGCGTGTGTGCGTGTGTGTTGTGTGTAGTATGTGTATATATATATATATATATATGTATATATGCGTGTGCGCGTGTGCGCGTGTGTATGTGAGTGAGGTCAGTGAGGTGATTCAGTGAGGTGATGGACCCTGAGGTCGTGTGTCTCCAGTGTTCCAGGACGTGCACGTGATGGTCTTCGTCGGCTTTGGCTTCCTCATGACCTTCCTCAAGAAGTATGGCTTCAGCAGCGTCGGCTTCAACATGCTGCTGGCGGCCCTCGCACTACAGGTGAGGCGACGTCTCCAGACCACAGGCTTCTGTGTCAGATCACGTACTGCTGTAGTGAAGGTTGCTGTGACAGCAGTAGCACAAATGTAAAATTATAATAATACTTGATTTCTTCTCACATATACATACGCATGCACATACACCTACTACATACATGCATACACACGCACGCACACACACACGCACCCACATACAAATAATATATATATATATATATATATATATATATATATATATATATATATACACACGCGTGTATCTGTATTATACATGCAAACACATGTTCACGATTTGATATTATACGTATAATACATTTTATAATGTTTCATTCATTGTAAATTTCTCCATACTAATGACCGTTACCCTCCACTCTGTGCACCAGTGGGGAATGCTCCTGGGCGGCCTACTTCACTCAGGCGGGGCGGCCATCCACATCGACATAGTGAGGTATGTCGGCCGAGCACTTATTTGATACGACCTACGATTAACCGCTTATCAGTGCATTGCTCATTGGGCGATGAACCAATGCTGAAGAAAGCACTCTGATAAGTAAACAGACAGAAACCGCGCACACTTTACTGAAAATCATCAACACGTAATTGTCATATACTTAGTGACAGCTTATTCACCATTGTGATATCGTGGTTGCATTATACCGTGTCGGAATGTTTCTATCGTATACTCATGTAATATTTATAAACTAAATTAACGGTCTTATTCCGACAAACGTAGTTTATTGCTAAACCATAAACAAGCAGTGCAAGAATAGTATCTTACAAACTTGGCATTGAAGAATGAACATATACACATGTGTAAGTATTGAAAGGAAGGACTTTGCTGTTTTGGTCCTGATGACGGACTCGATAAGTTGTCTCTCGTCTACGGCTGTGTGTCATGTGACACGTTATCAGACGAGAGAGTGTCTCACAGTCCAACTCTGTCCACGCCGTCCACTGTCACCACCACGGCGACACTGTCACCACCACGGCGACACTGTCACCGCCACGGCGACACTATCACCGCCACGGCGACACTGTCACCACCACGGCGACACTGTCACCACCACGGCGACACTGTCATCGCCACGGCGACACTGTCACCACCACGGCGACACGTTTGCAACCGCACTGGATGTCAAGAGCATGCATGTTTATAAATATAAACACCGTCGTGAACATATCTAATTGGGCAGTAATCACATGTTAATACAGGACGCAAGAAGAAATGACCACACAGTGTTTGCATATGATCCGGGGTGGTTTTACGAATGTGAAAAGGAAAATATCGGAAATTGGTTTCATTCCCCGCACCACACACACACACACACACACACACACACACACACACACACACACACACACAACACACACACACACACACACACACACACACACACACACACACCACGCACGCACGCACGCACGCACGCACGCACGCACGCACGCACGCACGCGCGCGCGCAGCACGCACACACACACACACACACACACACACACACACACACACACACACACACACAACCAGCCATCTACAAGTACCGCTACCGTGCTGAGGTGGTCTGACCGGGCGTGTGTTTCAGCCTCATCACGGCAGACTTCGCGGCGGCCGCTGTCCTCATTAGCTTCGGCGCGGTGCTCGGCAAGCTGAGCCCTATGCAGGTGGTCGTCATGGCCATCGTCGAGATAGTCTTCTATACGGCCAACGAGTACATCGGCATCGGTCTCCTGCGGGTAGGAAACATAGAGCGCAGTAGCTCAGTGAATAAAACATCGGATTTTTAGTCCAGAGATCACGGGTTCGAACCGTGTGCTGTCGTGTGGATCATTGGGCAACTTCGGTAATTCTGCGTTGCTCCAGTTCACCTAGATGCACGAAAGAGTCTCCCAGTTGACATAGTCTTCGCGCAGAAATTGTAGCGTAGCTGAATGCTTCCCATATAAGTCGGGATGGTGTCCGATTGAAAAGGTCTGCCAGGGAGTAAAGAGTAAAGACCTTTGAGCAATCGCAAAGACTGGATACTGCGCTAAATAAGAACCTGGTATCTTCAGTTTTAATATTCGTTTTGTGGACAATGAAATCCGCTGATGGTTGTTTGAGTCGTGACCTGTCTCTGTTGCAACCGAGACGTGTCTCAACTGTCATCAGCCGTTGTTACACCAGCAACCTAGCTTTGTTTCCTACGCCACCTCTCACAATGTCCTCAACAACCATCTCTGTTTCCACCACGAACTGTCTCCATTTATCCGCGATCTCTCGGTGTCTATTACAACCTGTCTCAGTCACCACCGCAACCGTCTCTGTTTCCACAGCAATCATTTGTGTTTCCACTGGCATCTTGTCTATTTCCACCGCGATTTGGACTAATTCCAACGCGATCTGAAGCATGTTCCACCGCGGCCTGTTTAATACTTGTGTCTGTTTCCCGCAGGTCGCTGATGTCGGGGGTTCAATGTTCATCCACACGTTCGGTGCCTACTTTGGTCTGGCCGTGGCCAGGGTCGTCTACATGAGGGACACGAAGGACTCGGCCAACGAAGGCTCCTCCTACCACGGCGACCTCTTCGCCATGATCGGTCCGTGTACATTCCGTCTTTTATATGTCACTTTATTTGTCCGTATAATTGAACGTTATCAAGACCTAGAAAATGTTGATAGACTTGTGAACAGTTGTACACCGCAGAGCAACATATAAAATTGCTTATTCATATTATAAAAATATATGGTCTACATTCGATGATTATTAAAAGTGGGCTGATAGCACAATGAGCCATGGCGTGATGCATGTCTTTTCAGTCAAACCTATAAAACACCATCGCTAATCTATCACCATCGATTGTTGTTGGCGTAATGCCA
>JAODUO010001446.1:77500-82500 GCA_025642075.2 Ridgeia piscesae | reverse complement strand
TGAACACTTCCCTAGGCACAGAGATGGTATCCGATTGAACAATGCCCCCGGGGAGTAAACTGTCAGTCACCGGGGGTGAACATCGCATGAGGAAAATGACAAAATTGGTTTATATCATAAGACGTCACACAGCCACATCTAGATAGCATTGAAGGTTAAAGCACGGTTAAGTCACCATAGAAAAATCTACCGGGATCTATCGTTACGTACGATAAATTATCGTCAATCAATGTTTATAAATTCGTCAATCTATGAATATATATCTTTTCAAAAGAAATTAGAAATACCAGTTTCTGATGTGTGTCAATTTGCGTGTTTGTCATTTAAGAAAGGACTTTCCTTGCAGCCACTACTGAATTCGAAAATCAAGCTTCACGACACGTGCGGTGTGCATAATTTGCACGGCATGCCGGGAATTCTTGGCGCGGTGGCTGGGGCCGTAGCGGCTGGGTTTGCCACGGTCGACGTGTACGGCTACAGGTAGGACGTGTATGGCTACACGTATGACGTGTATGGCTACATGTATGACGTGTATGACTACAGGTATGACGTGTATGGCTACATGTATGACGTGTATGGCTACAGGTAGGACGTGTATGGCTACACGTATGACGTGTATGGCTACATGTATGACGTGTATGACTACAGGTATGACGTGTATGGCTACATGTATGACGTGTATGGCTACAGGTAGGACGTGTATGGCTACAGGTAGGACGTGTATGGCTACATGTATGACGTGTATGGCTACATGTATGACGTGTATGGCTACATGTATGACGTGTATGACTACAGGTATGACGTGTATGGCTACATGTATGACGTGTATGGCTACAGGTAGGACGTGTATGGCTACACGTATGACGTGTATGGCTACAGGTAGGACGTGTATGGCTACATGTATGACGTGTATGGCTACAGGTATGACGTGTATGGCTACATGTATGACGTGTATGGCTACAGGTATGACGTGTATGGCTACAGGTAGGACGTGTATGGCTACACGTATGACGTGTATGGCTATATGTATGACGTGTATGGCTACATGTATGACGTGTATGACTACAGGTATGACGTGTAGGGATACAGGTAGGACGTTTACGGCTACAGGTATGACGTGTACGGCTACAGGTAGGACGTTTACGGCTACAGGTAGGACGTGTATGGCTACAGGTAGGACGTATATGGCTACAGGTATGACGTGTATGGCTACAGGTATGACGTGTATGGCTACAGGTAGGACGTTTACGGCTACAGGTATGACGTGTATGGCTACAGGTAGGACGTGTATGGCTACAGGTATGACGTGTATGGCTACAGGTATGACGTGTATGGCTACAGGTAGGACGTTTACGGCTACATGTAGGACGTTTACGGCTACAGGTAGGACGTGTATGGCTACAGGTAGGACGTGTATGGCTACAGGTATGACGTGTATGGCTACAGGTATGACGTGTATGGCTACAGGTAGGACGTTTACGGCTACAGGTAGGACGTGTATGGCTACAGGTATGACGTGTATGGCTACAGGTATGACGTGTATGGCTACAGGTATGACGTGTATGGCTATAGGTAGGACGTTTACGGCTAGAGGTATGACGTGTACGGCTACAGGTAGGACGTGTATGGCTACAGGTATGACGTGTATGGCTACAGGTATGACGTGTATGGCTACATGTATGACGTTTATGGCTACAGGTATGACGTGTATGGCTACATGTATGACGTGTATGGCTACAGGTATGACGTGTAGGGCTACAGGTATGACGTGTATGGCTACAGGTATGACGTGTAGGGCTACAGGTATGACGTGTATGGCTACAGGTATGACGTGTATGGCTACAGGTATGACGTGTATGGCTACAGGTATGACGTGTATGGCTACAGGTATGACGTGTAGGCTACAGGTATGACGTGTATGGCTACATGTATGACGTGTATGGCTACAGGTATGACGTGTATGGCTACAGGTATGACGTGTATGGCTACAGGTATGACGTGTATGGCTACAGGTATGACGTGTATGGCTACAGGTATGACGTGTATGGCTACAGGTATGACGTGTAGGGCTACAGGTATGACGTGTATGGCTACAGGTATGACGTGTATGGCTACAGGTATGACGTGTATGGCTACAGGTAGGACGTGTATGGCTACAGGTATGACGTGTATGGCTACAGGTATGACGTGTATGGCTACAGGTAGGACGTGTACGGCTACAGGTAGGACGTGTATGGCTACAGGTATGACGTGTATGGCTACAGGTATGACGTGTATGGCTACAGGTATGACGTGTATGGCTACAGGTAGGACGTTTACGGCTACAGGTAGGACGTGTATGGCTACAGGTAGGACGTGTATGGCTACAGGTATGACGTGTATGGCTACAGGTAGGACGTGTATGGCTACAGGTATGACGTGTATGGCTACAGGTATGACGTGTATGGCTACAGGTATGATGTGTATGGCTACAGGTACGACGTGTATGGCTACAGGTATGACGTGTATGGCTACAGGTAGGACGTGTACAACTACAGGTAGGACGTGTATGGCTACAGGTAGGACGTGTATGACTACAGGTAGGACGTGTATGGCTACAGGTAGGACGTGTACGGCTACAGGTAGGACGTGTACGGCTACAGTTAGGACGTGTACGGCTACAGTTAGGACGTGTATGGCTACAGGTATGACGTGTATGGCTACAGGTAGGACGTGTACGGCTACAGGTAGGACGTGTACGGCTACAGGTAGGACGCAGACGTGTGTGTACAGAGTAGACGAAAATAAACTCCACTGTCAACACAACAAACACGTAGCCGTAAGCGACCTTGAGCACTGCTGCAGACTCTCTGGGTAATGTCACGTACACGACACACAGACACTGCACACGCCTGGCGCGGTCAGAATGTCTCGTTTGAAAATACTGTTGCTGTACGTTGTATCCGGCTTGTAATTTCGAACCGCAAAATCACAACTAAAGACAAACACAGAAATGACGATTTGGGGATTTGCTGGGGCAAATCGCTCAAGCTTATAACATCACCCATAATTAATTGTACATGCTAAAATGCGCTGACTCGACAGGTTAGACTCACAGACCCATAGACCCGATTTTTGCAATAGGACTAAATAAAAATATCTTGCGCATACAACAGATACAGTCGACGTCATATATTAATACACATACGAGTGCTTCTGTATCAGTTTCTTTAAGGCACATAGACCCCGCATTGACATATCTATTGAAAAAAATTATTGTTGAAATGTAGGCAATTCGGGAAGAAACAGTTTACTTATTTTTATGGCTTTCGAAAGCTAGACCCCAGCGACAACCTATTGACTTTAGAAATTAATAATGGGAAATTACGGAAAAAAATTAATGTTATGAAACTATCGCGTCAAAGGCCCCCATTATAACGCGATGTTATAATAACAACAAGAAGACCGCCTCCCTTTAATCAAAACCCTGTGTCGTGTCGTAGCTTGTACGAGATCTTCCCCGTGCGCGCTCCTGGCGCCAACACAACGGCCCTTCACGACATCCAGGCCGTGTTTCCTGACGTCACTGCCGGTATACACAGGTCGGCCATTGGACAGTCGGGCTTCCAGGTGCTGGCCGTTGCAATCACAGTTCTCATCGCTGTCATCGGCGGCAGTCTCACGGGTAAGCAGCCGACCACAGCCCTGTCACTATTCGTGTTCTCCTGCAGGCATCAATGTCGTTGGCCGTGGATACCGCCGTCGTTTTCTTCGTATTTTCTTTATTCACTCTCCCCTAACTACGATCTCTATCTTTTGCTGTTGTCCTCCATTCTCCGCCAACTCTTCCCATATCTCTCTCAATGCAGTCCTCCCATCGCATTGACTTTCTTCCTCGCCTCTTTTCCCGTCCATTTTCTGGGCATGTGAACTCTTTGCCAGTTTTTACTCTTCCGTTCTTTCTACGTGACCGGCCCATTTCAACCTACTCTTAACCAATTTCTTCTAAAACTTTCCTTCACTTCAGCCTCCACTCTCGGTTTGTCTATTTTCTCTATTCCGCCGTCTTCACTGCCACCAGTCTTCTTATCCTGTTATGAAGTTTCTCGAAAACTTTGTGGAATTATGGAATTAGCGCCATATCACAATTAATAGGACATGATAACTGGTTAGCGTGTCACGTCATTATTAATTAAGTCATATCATTATTAGCCCTGGGTAATTAGTTTGATTGGAATCAGTCGTCCATTAAGGTAATTATGAGTTCCTTTAGTCAGGCGTCGAACGAATGGTTACGCCGTCGACCGCCCTGTGTAGCGTCCCAGTCAGGTCGAGTAGCGCCATCTTCCGGGTTACAAATATACCTGCATCACAGACCAATGAAGAAACGCGTCACTTCTCCAAGCCTATAATTATATAATGGAGTTGAGACTTCGCATTTTGCACAGCTTCATCGTACCAACCACTAAGGACAGTAGCCATATTAGGATGCCTTAACTGAAATCTGAGACGGTCACATGGGCATATTGAACTGGAATGTTCCGGGTGTATTACAACAATACAAACAAATTACCGTAATAATTTTACATGATGGTAATAACCAACATCGGCATCACTGATGTACAGATTGGTTGAATGTGGGTCGATCGTTCACTAGAGAAAGCTTGTATGTCAATTCAACATCAAGGTTTATGAAGTTCATATTAATTGTGTGTGTGTGTGTGTGTGTGTGTGTGTGTGTGTGTGTGTGTGTGTGTGTGTGTGTGTGTGTGTGTGTGTGTGTGTGTGTGTGTGTGTGTGTGTGTGTGTGTGTGTGTGTGTGTGTGTGTGTGTGTGTGTGTGTGTGTGTGTGTGTGTGTGTGTGTGTGTGTGTGTGTGTGTGTGTTGTATATATATATATATAATATATATATATATATATATATATATATATATATATATATATATATATATATATATATATATATATATATATATGCATTTTTAGTTTCCTCTTTTTCTTACCATTGTTGGATGTCTCC
>JAODUO010001446.1:57500-72500 GCA_025642075.2 Ridgeia piscesae | reverse complement strand
CTACCACTAATAAACATGCTCATGAATATTTCCAGTTCGTGCCACTACCACTAATAAACATGCTCATGAATATTTCCAGTTCGTGCCACTACCACTAATAAACATGCTCATGAATATTTACAGTTCGTGCCACTACCACTAATAAACATGCTCATGAATATTTACAGTTCGTGCCACTACCACTAATAAACATGCTCATGAATATTTACAGTTCGTGCCACTACCACTAATAAACATGCTCATGAATATTTACAGTTCGTGCCACTACCACTAATAAACATGCTCATGAATATTTACAGTTCGTGCCACTACCACTATAAACATGCTCATGAATATTTACAGTTCGTGCCACTACCACTAATAAACATGCTCATGAATATTTACAGTTCGTGCCACTACCACTAATAAACATGCTCATGAATATTTCCAGTTCGTGCCACTACCACTAATAAACATGCTCATGAATATTTCCAGTTCGTGCCACTACCACTAATAAACATGCTCATGAATATTTACAGTTCGTGCCACTACCACTAATAAACATGCTCATGAATATTTACAGTTCGTGCCACTACCACTAATAAACATGCTCATGAATATTTCCAGTTCGTGCCACTACCACTAATAAACATGCTCATGAATATTTCCAGTTCGTGCCACTGCCACTACTAAACATGCTCATGAATATTTACAGTTCGTGCCACTACCACTAATAAACATGCTCATGAATATTTACAGTTCGTGCCACTACCACTACTAAACATGCTCATGAATATTTACAGTTCGTGCCACTACCACTACTAAACATGCTCATGAATATTTACAGTTCGTGCCACTACCACTAATAAACATGCTCATGAATATTTACAGTTCGTGCCACTACCACTACTAAACATGCTCATGAATATGTACCGTTCGTGCCACTACCACTGATAAACATGCTCATGAATATTTACAGTTCGTGCCACTACCACTACTAAACATGCTCATGAATATGTACCGTTCGTGCCACTACCACTGATAAACATGCTCATGAATATTTACAGTTCGTGCCACTACCACTAATAAACATGGTCATGACTATTTGGCTATACGAATATAATTCTATAGACGATTTTATATAACTTCATTGAATTTAATGAGTTGCCTATGATTATTGTACAGATTAATTTTTATTTTATACCACATTCTATGAATTCTATACAATTGTTATCGCCACATATAATGTTGATACAGTTGGGCATATTCTATGTGTCTTTTTTAGATTTCTTTGGAATTCTATAGAATGAATTACATCGTGATGTGAATGGACACCTTGATTTATACCTTACGCACGATAATCATCACATTTCGTGGAATAATAATATAAATTACATTTACATTTGTAAATATACCATTTTCCAAATGCGCTACAAAACGTATCTAGTCTATATAATGTGTATGCAGGTAGACGTATGTCTGTAGGTTTGCTGCATCGTGTTTTTGTTCTATATATCTACATCGTGTGCGCAAATATTTTGTCTTGGACGAAATAAATTACGAGTCTCGTGAATTTTAAATTATATTATATTACGCGGTATTCAACTTGGTGCCAAATTATGCATAAATGGTTCGTCTCGTCTGACCTTGTATACGGACTAGTGGAACTACGCGGGACAGTTAAGATAGCATTACAACATCACTAAACCACCGCGCTCCATACACATACGCATTTAATGCACGCATTTCAGGCGAACACACACACATACACACACACACACACACACACACGCACGCACGCACGCACGCACGCACGCACGCACGCACGCACACACACACACACACACACACACCATTTACACACGCACGCCACATGTTTAATCTTTTGCTACTCAACTAAGTGGTTCATACAGAACCAATCACCTCATGTTATGTCGCGCCGCGTGGATCAACGCATTTCCCCCGTGTTGAATCACCGTCAAGCCATTGTACTGAGACTCAGTAATGGACGTTTTGTGCGTGTGTTTATATCACATCGACCATTAGTTGATGACACAGATGTTAGTTTGAAATGTCATGTCATAATATTTTACGCGGCGATTTAACTTCATGCGTAAGTTGGCTTATATAATTCATCTGACACTCGCCTGGTGCGGGTAAGCGAGCAATGTAAGTTCAGTGTTATCGTAGACGCATGGCGACCCACTAACATGGCCAGGCGGTCCTAATTTTGATCTCGACCCAGTGGTTAAGATCCGATGGCTTACGTGGACACACCATTAGTATGATAAACTTCTCCTTTGAAGTGGAAACATTATCCAAACTTAATTATTTAACGTGGGAGAAAGATCATTTAGAAGACAGCAAATAACAAACATTGCATTAAATAGCTCTAAAGAAAATAATTGTTTATCTTCGAAATAAAGACAAAAACCTTCAACGACAGACGGCCCCAAACGAATGCGCTTACGATGTGTATATTCATTTTAAGTAAAACGCGTATGTAAGTCACCGGGTTACGAGTACGTTAGTTGCGCAAATACTTACCATAATCTGCTGCCGCCACTATTGCATGGACGACGCTATCTGGCAGCTTTGTTTATTTGGGAAGTGAAATATATTTGTTTTATCATTAGAAATGTATACGTAATTAAGTGGTAGTTTATACACCTTTTACATAGTCTTGACGATTCAGGGAGTCCAAGTAAGACCTGACGTTAACCATCTCGTAAGCCACCCTGAGACATCTTAGGGTGTAGTTTAACTTCATAAAGCCGTGCAACTTTACGCGCAGTTATGCGGTCTACTGGTCGTAGCTAACAGCGACTAGTCGACGTGGCACGTGGGTGTGTAGGTGTACGCGGTGTTGTGTGCGGGCACACGGAGACCAAACATACCCGATCTCAGTTGGCATTAGGCTTGACTTAAAGACATTTAAATAACCATGTGAAATAGTTTGGTGACGAAAACAATGGTCGGCTTTCTTAATGCACAACAGTTGTCACTCTTTGTTATTGCAGACTATTATGTATTTCTTGAGACAGTAAGGGACATGACACATTGAATCACAACACCTCAAGTTCAAAACTTAGATATCAAGGAATTGTTGTGGTATTCTTCAAACGATATTATAACTATATTTAACAAATACAACACACTATGAAAAAATATATATTATGCAAATTCAGATAACACATCTGGAACAATTCCCTTTATTATTTATATCAGTGATTTTTCACAAGCAAGTCAGATGTTCCGTTTCATATCTTATGCCAATGACATCACATACAGACATGCACATCATGGTGAACGCGTCGATAATAAAGGCCTATTTCATTCACTGTGCCAACAACAGCACTGACGACGAAGGCGGCGACGACGAAGATAAAAATGATAATTAACATTAATACTAGCGGAGAAGCGACGATGTCGACAACAAGGACATCTACGACGACAAAAACGTCGACGGCAATAATCATGTAACAGTCAACGGCATTAGTTGAAACGACGAGAAGAAGCGACCTAATCGATGAGACCCAATGACGTCGAAGCGTACCGAGATATCTAAATATTGATCTTGCAACTATGAAACATTCATTCTATTGTACCGTCTCAGGATTAGCATATTTCATTCCAACAAAGCGTCACATTGATGTTTTATTCGTGCATCTATAGAACAGATCCCGGTCGTCGCTTCGAAATCAACAAGACCTGTTTTTACACCAATATATATATATATATATATATATATATATATATATATGTGTGTGTGTGTGTGTGTGTGTATTTGTGAGTGTGTGTGCGTGCGTGCGTGTGTATGTACATGAAACTACGAAGCTCACGCACGTCATATCTATAAAACTACTACACATAGGCGGATAATGAAGTACACGGAGCCCCCCTCTTTTCAAGGGGCTGTTTCCCCAATCCACATTTATTTGGAGCACACCACGACAACGTAGTCCTGAAGTAGTTCCTCAGAAAGAAATCTTGTAACGAACTAATGACTAACCCCCACATCACAGACGTGCGTGACAGGATTCTTCCTGGCATTCCAGATATTACAGACGTGTGTCGGACACAGAGCCAGAGCTGCTCTTTTCCCCCCAGCATCGCACCCACCAGAGCCGTCGCACTGTGGCAGTTAACGTGAAGGAAACAAAGATAACGATTCCCTGGCAAGAGTTGCACACAATGAACGGGTACCACAAGAAACTGAGGACGTCGATGTTTGCCAAGAAACCGAACAGCCACGTGAAGCCCATCAGTGACGTCAGTCGAATGTACACGAAGACGTTCGTTTGTTGTTGCCCAGGTTGTCGATCCCTGTTAGCAATTGCTGTGGCGCGTCTGAGAGCGACGACGGTGCGGACAAACAAGACGAGATTGGCAGCGAGGACAACGGCAAGAGGAGTTGCAAAGTAATACACAATGGCTCCGGGACCAGCAAGCCAACATGTCGTCTTGCTGCCGTATGTGAAAGGTAACTCCGTCCAGAAGTCGATCACCAGACAAACCGCAACGAAGACAGCAGGTAGGCCCCAGGCGTACACGGCAAAGACACACACACGAGAAGTTTTTCGAGCACCAACGGATGGCTTCATATGAGCATAAGTACATGACACGTAGAACGCAAGCACGTTCGTCCAGAGGAAAGCGACGAGCCAACTGTAGTGCTGGAAAGCAGCCGCGGTGATACAAACTTCGCGATGTGTCACGAGCATTTTATTATTATTCATTAGGAAACACATCTGGGCTAAGAATAATGCCCCGCACAGATTCACGACGTACATCCCAGCTTGAGTGCGAATCTCCTTAAATACACAATAGATCGCCATCGTGAATGCGAGACAGATCATTGACAAAATGTTACCTATCAGACTAAGCATCTCCTTCACTAAAGCGTCGTTTGTGTTTCCGTCGCCATTGCGGAGCTGGGATGCACACAATACGATCGCCTTTGATTCCAACCTTGACACAGTTTTCTCGGGGATGTCCACTTCTTCCGGTGTTCCTTTAAACAGCACCACGGACCCACCGTTGTCTATGTAGTCGTTCTTCTGAAACGTGACCGTCTCACAACTGAATATATCTGGCTCACACACAAAGGCTGCGAAACTCATTATCCATCGCGAGTTGTCTGAAACATCGACGCTCCACGTCACAATCACAGGCACGTCACTGACGTCATACACCTGTGATGTATCCACAACAACAAATTTACTAGGAGGGGTAAAAAATCCGTCACTCACGAAGTATACATCGCGACGTATCTTTTGTGACCCGTTTAAACAAGTAACCGGCGTTTCGTTTGCGTTACGGTTGAATAAAAATATACGATGTTTGACTGTTGCATCAATTGCACCAACAGAAATGTATATCTGATTAAAAACATCCCCGAAATTTCTGGACACTGCTTCTTGAAACGAACAAGTCGATGTTTTGGAAATTACTTCATCCCAGTTATTCAATATACCTACTTTAAAAGCACTGCAAATGCCATGTTTTATTGAATTCGAAAAAACGTCAACACTAATGTCGTAGATAGAAAGACCTTGATCATTGCGTCCCAACTCATTTTCAGTCGATATGACGACGTATATTCTAATGTCACGTTCCGCTGAAAACATCTGTGGGACAGTCACTTTCAGTTTCGCACAACTATTGTCTCTCAGTTTCACGCGACCAGCAGGACACGAGACAGGGACGCACGATGCAGTCAAAAGGTCGAACACCTTACCATCAGCGCAGTATACAATAAAGTCAGGAATGAAACATTCCATAGCAAATGGTGGAATTAGGTCGCTACACATCGCACAATGACGATTGCTGTATGTGAAAGTAATTGCATGGTAAATGTGCGCCCGGTATTTGTGACACATTGATAGTAAATATTCGGGGTCAAACTGTGAATCTGCCCTACATACGCTTGGTGTGGTATCATCAATCCGACAGCGGTACCGAAAAACGCTTTCAATGTCTGACAAATTAAACTGCATCGTACACTTTGAAATAGCTTCGTCGTATGTGATATTTCTGTCGTAACGCTGCCAATGATCAGACGCGTCGGTGTTAGTGTTCACGCATTTAAACATTACACCAGCCGCAGAAATATCTGTGAAATGGCCGCCCGGATTGTTGCAAACTGCGCAGTATTTGTTGCGGTAGATGACGTCACGAAACAAAACCAGAATGTCTGTGTCTAGCGTTCTGTTCGCCTGGGCCGGTCGTTCACAGAGATCAATGGTAGACGGGTTTGCCGTTGTCATGTCTCCGCAAGATGACACGACCAACGTGGGGCCTGGAAACGACACAGACATTACAGTTCCATCTCTATGCGTCACTGGAAGACTTTCTACGCATTTGGCCACTCTTGACGGTCGATTTCGTAAGATGTCTACGTAATTGTCGCGCGTCACCTGCGGACCAGACAAACACGATGCTTCGTAGTCGAGACAGCAGTCACCGAGTTGGAGACAGGCCCAGTCGCAGTAGCACTGGCTGTCTCCCTGTTCACCCCGTCGACCACACTTTTGTTCGCATGAAGTGTTACACATTTTGTCGTAGGCAAGCCCTTCATATTCCTCTAACAATGCGGCTTTGTGTATGACAGGTAGAGTTGATGTTGTCGCATTTTCAACGGTGCTGTCGGCTCCCTCTGTCGTGTAGTGAACGTCGTCCTCAGTGTACTGACCTTGGCTTGGTGCTAGTGAATCCGGACTTTCGGTTGCGATTGAACTCGAACCTTGTGTAACGAGCGAACCCGGGTATTGGGCAGCGAGTGTGCCCGCGCTCTGGGCAGCATACGCCACAGCGATCAGTAGAAAGTGCAGCAGCATTTTCTCGATAGGCCTTGTCGTGGCAGACTGCAAGCTTTTACTCGGCCTGTTAAAGTCATGTGAGTAACAGACGAATGGTGACATCTGCAGGCGCACTAAATTAATGTAATGGTTAATAAATAATTAAATAATGTCGTTTGCCTCTTAACAGCACTGGTAACGTGCCATACTTTAATGACATTTTATATGGTTAGTGACAATGAAACTCGTACTAGGTCGGAATTAGAAAATATAATATATCATTCAAGTAGTGTGGTAATGTCTGCCGTTTTAATTGGATGACTGTTGTATATTGACGTTTGCTTTATGGCGTTTGCCATTTAGCGGCGACAACTCGCATTTTGGTCGTTTCGGTCGTTTTATGTCATCATTAATTGCAGTGGTTGTTTCTCTCTAACTCTCCGCACCATCCGTGAACATGACGTGTGGCCGTTATGTCATCAGAACGTCACATTTGCTTCAAGCATTGATTGCCACACATTATGTTCAATATTTGACACGTGTCGCTTTTAAATCAAAGGTTGGAGGAAAACACAGTCTTGTATTTCGTACTTTCTTGTTACACATTATATATTATATCCTACACCTAACTATACAATCGAGTTAGTGTGTATGTGAGAGTGAGAGAGAAGATATATATATATATATATATATATATATATATAGAGAGAGAGAGAGAGAGAGAGAGAGAGAGAGAGAGAGAGAGAGAGAGAGAGAGAGGAGAGAGAGAGCGTGTTTTATATGATGTGCAATGTATCTGTATGCTTGTGACTGTATGGTAACATATGTGTGAGATTAAAGTGTAATAAAGGAATATAGAAGGTGGAAGAACATCACGAAACAGAACTTCAGAGCGTAGGTATGGAAAGATATTATGGACAACCGATTACGCTCGATTCCCACACCCGCCCACATCCTCTTCATCCTATTGGCGTCAAAGGCGTAAATCCCATAGCGGTGCAGTCGAGATTACTCCAGAGAAATGCCATCTCTTGCTAGCGTTCGGCTGCGCGGCATAGTAATGGCGCCAATCGGGACGACACACCTACTGTGACGTCACGACAATATGGTAGACGCGCCATCTTCGTTTCTGGCGACGTCAGATTTGAAGATGGCGACATCGATGTTCTAAGCGAACTGGGGAAGACCGCTTTGTTCCGTCTTGTTCTTCTTTCCTTCGATGTCTGCACTTACGCTAGCGTAGTTTGCCTTAAGGTACATATAACTAGACAACCATTGTATTATGGTACGTTGTCCGTTGGCTTTTAGGCCAAATATAACCAGGCCTGCTACGTCCGGGTGTTAAACCCGGACCGCCGGCGTGCCAGTCGGATGCACTAACCACTACGCTATCCGCGCCTCTCTTAATGACATTTGAAATGTAGGAACAATTGATGTGGGTTCGCATTCTATACAAGTGCCGCATCCGGTCGGATATGGCATAACATTCATATCCTAGCTCTCATTCACAGTGTACTGTACATGACGCAAACCACTCTTCGATTAGTTGTCAATTTCCAAAGCTTTCCTGTGATCTCGGCCTCTTATACAAGTTGCGTTTCATGTGCCTTATTTTAGCATCATATGTTGACATTGCTTATTTTGAAATACAACAATTCATGTAGCGAAGTTGTCTTTGTGCAACAGAAGCTCGCTTACAATGTGATGTCCTTTGGTGCACCTGGCGTCAGACCAAATTTGCATTTTCCATAGGCGACCATTATAATGTTTCCTTCATTTCCTACTAATCTTGAAGAGCTCTCTTATTGACAATTTCACAGCATATTTACTCTCCATAGATAGCAGTTCTGTGAAACATTCGTGAACTTCTAATACCCCAGGCTCCCACAAACTTCTTTCAAACCTTACAACCCTCCATTTCTGCTTGAACTACCCACGGATTGCCCATGATTACAACACCAAGCAAAATGACAACTGTATTAATACGCAGAAATGCACCGACTGGCAGCTCTGATGCCGCGCTGCACAAAAACATAATTTCTAATCACTCCACACTACATGTGTGCTCACAGAAATTCAGACAACCTGCATTGCTGCTTTTATAGGGTACTCTTTGGTCGCTCGGGTAATGGCGGACGAACACCTTATTGTGGACTTACATAACCTGTTACTGGTATAGTTGGCTGCTTTGCACTTTATCCACCCAATTTACTTCCAAATAAAGCACATTCGGTAAAAGGCATAACACTTGGTGATATGACCATTGCTTATTAATTCATTTGTGGTTGCACTTGCATATTGAACTTGCCAAATGTCTGCTGTTTGGTTTCAGATCTTCCTATTTTATTCCGAAGTGTGCCCGACAAAACAGCTCTCTGAACACGACGCGAGAGAAGTGGTGCACCCGACACAAGTCCGGCATACTATCTCGTAGTTGTATGTGTAGCTTGAGCGAACTTTTGTTTTTCGTATTGCAGTTCACCATGACTGGTATGTCTAGCTTTCGGTTATACCCGTTTCTCTCGACAAGGCGCTCATAACATGGTCGACGATATGTTGTCCTGTTGGCATTTATTACTGTGTGGTATGCTATTGAATCCATGGCAATGTCTCACAATGAAGCCTGTCTCCGCCGTTACCTAGACACAACTCTGCGTATCGGGTAGTGTTTGATTGCAATGAAATACATACAAATACAAATTTGCAGTTGTTTATTATGCTGGAATTACGGCAGGATTACCCTCAATTACCCAGGCTCCGTGCGGTGGCTGCACTTCACATGGACAACATTCAAAAGTCAACTAATAAGTGACCAGACTATCTTCTCGGCCAAGTGATGCGGCCGAGCGACAGTCGGGTAAGCGAGACTACTGTATCTGTACCGATATTTTCGATGGCCAACAGAACACGTTAGGTTTACTGAGCGCATCTTTTGATAAGCTATGGTGGTACGTCGCTAGTTTACTCTCGTACTTGCCAGTATTATTATTAATAGTTTTCAATTCCTGTTTCGAGTTGTCGGTGTATTGGTTATGATAGGAGCATGAACAATCTTGCATCAGCGTGCACTGCTTAAGAACACTTTTGAACATAACATTTGAAGTAAGTGTGTCACCGCAGTTACTACTTCCCGTATTCAACATGTGATGACAATGCCGACACCTTATTGTAACATTAATAATGCAGGTATGCATTGTATTTCACTGTATACGCGTTCTGTGGAAACGTCTATCACAATAGCAGGTTAACTGCACACTTTTATTAGCAACTTAACTTAGTTTGATCGCAAGTTGTCCGTAACCGTACTTAATTTACGAAAGGTGCTACGAACGATCAATATAATCACGGACCATAATATTCCCGCAATATTCTTGGAATCGCTATTATCGGGCGATCGTCAACCACGTCTTGTGGTTAGAGATTGCTTCGGTACAGCACAGATGAAGACACTGTGTGGGTTCCGTAAACGACCTCCGTGCCACACGGGCTTCAGACAGACAACTGAACTTCTGTTATGGCGCGAACAGAATCTGGAAGCAATTTTCAAGCTAAGATTGATGCGTTGTTAGCCAGGTCACCGTGGATCGCATGAGCCGGTCACGAGAGGAGAGAATGGAGAGTGAATCGCCGCAAAACCGTTCCACAGACGGAGTGACGGCTGCTGATCGGCCCACGCTAAATGACACGGCCTCGAGCAACTCTAGACTCGGGAGACGCAACGCCTAGGTACCTGAGTAGATGAGTTAGACTCCTCCCCATGAAGGGTATCCAGCATGCGTGGCCTTCAACTGGTCACAGACGGACAGAATGACAGAGATTGGAACCGCCAATAGTGACAAACGTCTGACCATCAGAAGATGAAGAGAGAACGGGATGCTGGTTGCTCATCGACTCGTTTTATGTAATTGTCTTCATCCAGTATTATTTTGTACTTCTTGATAAGATGTGTAAACATTTAAAATCAAAAATTATATATATAATATATATATATATATATATATATATATATATATATATATATATTCACTTTGCTTATTGTTTCATTGAGTAAAAGAAAATGGAGCATAATGCTATGTGAGTTGTGATGATGTTTTCATTACCAATATATGTAACTTAAGATAAGTTATGAGATAGTCTTTCTGCAATATTGTTGCATACTTCTTGTTAAGATGTGTTCGTTTTTTGAAACTATTATTCAACGGAAGGTGTTGAATTATGTCAATATACAAAGAGAGCACGGTTGTCCTTACTGTTTTCGGAGAGAGGTATTGGTTCTTTGTCTGAATAAACACAATAAATATGATGTTACTGTCGGGTCGAAATTTACACATGTAGTACATGTAGTACATTAGAAAAGAGTGATATTTCCGATGCGGTAAGTCTTTTGTGCACAGAGTTTAACGGACCGTGATAGAATACACTTAGTAACGATAACAACTCTCTAAATGCTAGCAATAAACATAGTAATTTTTCTGAGATATTTCGACGTGAATGTTTTTTCGCCAAGTAACAGTTGTTGGTATAGAGGATCACATTCCTACGTCCAGGTCCTACCGGAAGAGAGACTGATTAGGGCAGTTGACATGAAGTAGTCATACAATAATACTGATCTGATAAAACTGTTCATATAGAAAATTACACTATCACTGATGTCACCAATTCGTCCACAATTATCGGTCGCCACAACGAGCACGATCACTGGACATTCTGCAGAACCTATTTATCAAGCAGTAGTGAAAGTATCTATGTAGAAGCATATGCTATATAACATTTACTAATGAGAGTAATAACAATTCAACTATTTATATCCATGAGCATCTCGTTGTGGAGAAACAGACGACCCGATTTACAATTGCTCGTTGTCTTTGACGTCGGATATACCAATGTGTTTGAGTTCACGTTAGAACGCCGACGTAACGCGAACAGATTACTGCTGTTAAAGCAGATATTTTATTTGTAAAAAAAGAGTCTACACTGTAAACTTATATTTTCACATAATACTTTGTTTCCGTTAATAAAAGACAATGCTTGCTGTATATGTTTCATATATTATTATAAATATGAATTTATACATACGTTTTATTATATGTTCATGCCACTGTTAATCGATAAATGGAGTTTAAACGTCTTATATGTATAAAGGGCAGAAATTAATTGTTAATGTATAATTCATCCGCACAAGTTATAAACGTTAATAACCTTTTCGCCATCTTTTATGTAAACGTTTAGCTAAGTAACGCTTAGTGGCTTAGGATACAATGTTCCCACGTTCAGATCAGACCGGATCAAGACTAATTAGGGTAGTTGACATTTCACTCAAAATTGATGTTACCGGTTTATCTTCATTTATGGATCGTCACAACTTTCACGACCACTGGACATTCTGCAGAGACGTGTAGTTATCGTATATTTATTGAAAGTGGCTATGCACGAAAATATGTTCTATCAAGTTTAGTCATTTTAACAAATAACATTTCGAATATTACTGGAAACGTCGCCGTGGAAGAGAACACATGTTCTACAACGGTCCGTTCTATTTGTCATCAAGAGAGAGAGAGAGGGGGGGGAACAACCAGATGGAGAGACGTGAGAGGAGGACAGACGGGGAAGACAGAGACAGGAGCAGAGACAGACAGGAAGGAGAAGCAGGAAGAGATAGTCACAGCAGGAGATAGGGACAGGAGGAGAGACAACCAGGAGGAGAAAGAGAGACAGGAGGAGAGAGACAGGAGGAGAGAGAGAGAGGAGGAGAGACAACCAGGAGGAGAGAGAGAGACAGGAGGATAGACAACCAGGAGGAGAGAGAGAGACAGGAGGAGAGACAACCAGGAGGAGAGAGAGACTGGAGGAGAGACAACCAGGAGGAGAGAGAGAGACAGGAGGAGAGACAACCAGGAGGAGAGAGAGACAGGAGGAGAGACAACCAGGAGGAGAGAGAGACAGGAGGAGAGACAACCAGGAGGAGAGAGAGACAGGAGGAGAGACAACCAGGAGGAGAGAGAGACAGGAGGATAGAGACAGGAGGAGAGAGACAGGAGGAGAGAGAGACAGGAGGAGAGACAACCAGGAGGAGAGAGAGACAGGAGGATAGAGACAGGAGGAGAGAGACAGGAGGAGAGAGAGACAGGAGGAGAGACAACCAGGAGGAGAGAAAGACAGGAGGATAGAGACAGGAGGAGAGAGACAGGAGGAGAGAGAGACAGGAGGAGAGACAACCAGGAGGAGAGAGAGACAGGAGGATAGAGACAGGAGGAGAGAGACAGAGGAGAGATCAGACAGGAGGAGAAACGAAACCTGCAGTAGAAGAGAGACAGAGGAGAGACAACCAGGAGAGAGAGAAGAGACAGAGGAGGACAACCAGGAGGAGAGAACAGGATGAGAGACAACCAGACATGGAAGAGACAGGAGTAGAAAAACAGGAGGAGAGAGAGACAGGAGGATAGAGACAGGAGGAGAGAGACAGGAGGAGAGAGAGACAGGAGGAGAGACAACCAGGAGGAGAGAGAGACAGGAGGAGAGAGACAGGAGGAGAGAGAGACGAGGAGAGACAACCAGGAGGAAATAGAGAGACAGCAGGAGAGAGAGAGACAGGAGGAGAGAAAACCAGGAGAGAGACAGGAGGAGAGACAACCAGGAGGAGAGAGAGACAGGAGGAGAGACAACAAAGAGGAGAGACAGGAGGAGAGACAACCAGGCGGAGAGACAGGAGGAGTGACAACCAGGAGAAGAGAGAGAGACAGGAGGAGAGAGAACCAGGAGGAGAGACAACCAGCAGGAGAGAGAGACAGGAGGAGAGACAACCAGGAGGAGAGAGAGACAGGAGGAGAGACAACAAAGAGGAGAGACAGGAGGAGAGACAACCAGGAGAGAGAGAGACAGGAGGAGAGACAACAAAGAGGAGAGACAGGAGGAGAGACAACCAGGAGGAGAGACAGGAGGAGAGACAACCAGGAGGAGATAGAGAGACAGGAGGAGAGACAACAAAGAGGAGAGACAGGAGGAGAGACAACCAGGAGGAGAGAGAGAGACAGGAGGAGAGACAACAAAGAGGAGAGACAGGAGGAGAGACAACTAGGAGGAGATAGAGAGACAGGAGGAGAGACAACAAAGAGGAGAGACAGGAGGAGAGACAACCAGGAGGAGAGAGAGACAGGAGGAGAGACAACAAAGAGGAGAGACAGGAGGAGAGACAACCAGGAGGAGAGACAACCAGGAGGAGATAGAGAGACAGGAGGAGAGAGACAGGAGGAGAGACAACCAAGAGGATATATATATATAGAGGAGGAGAGAGAGACAGGAGGAGAGAGAGACAGGAGGAGTGACAACCAGGAGGAGAGAGAGAGACAGGAGGAGAGACAACCAGGAGGAGAGAGAGAGACAGGGGGAGAGACAACCAGGAGGAGAGAGAGAGAGAGACAGGAGGAGAGACAACCAGGAGGAGAGAGAGAGAGAGAGACAGAGAGAGAGACAGGAGGAGACAGACAGGAGGAGAGACAACCAGGAGGAGAGACAACCAGGAGGAGAGAGAGACAGGAGGAGTGACAACCAGGAGGAGAGAGAGACAGGAGGAGTGACAACCAGGAGGAGAGAGAGACAGGCGGAGAGACAACCAGGAGGAGAGAGAGACAGGAGGAGTGACAACCAGGGGGAGAGAGAGAGAGAGACAGGAGGAGAGACAACCAGGAGGAGAGAGAGACAGGGGGAGAGACAACCAGGAGGAGAGAGAGACAGGAGGAGAGACAATCAGGAGGAGAGAGGGAAGAGAGAGAGAGACAGGAGGAGAGAAACAGGAGGAGACAGACAGGAGGAGAGACAACCAGGAGGAGAGACAACCAGGAGGAGAGAGACAGGCGGAGAGACAACCAGGAGGAGAGAGAGACAGGAGGAGAGACAACCAGGAGGAGAGAGAGACAGGCGGAGAGACAACCAGGAGGAGAGAGAGAGACAGGAGGAGAGGCAACCAGGAGGAGGGAGAGAGACAGGCGGAGAGACAACCAGGAGGAGGGAGAGAGACAGGCGTAGAGACAACCAGGAGGAGAGAGAGAGACAGAAGGAGAGACAGGATGAGTGACAACAAGGAGGAGAGAGAGACAGGCGGAGAGACAACCAGGAGGAGAGAGACAGAGACAGCAGGAGAGACAACCAGGAGGAGAGAGAGACAGCAGGAGATACAACCAGGGGGAGAGAGAGAGACAGAAGAAGAGACAACCAGGAGGAGAGA
>JAODUO010001446.1:0-55000 GCA_025642075.2 Ridgeia piscesae | reverse complement strand
ATGTAGAAAGATGGCGACTTCCTTATGGCCCGATCACATTGGCCCGAATGCCATTCCGTCTGTTTTCCGAATAGGAATTTGGGTGTTCGGGGAGCGAACGGATCATATTCGGGAAGCATTCAGTGTGTCCCCGTTCGGCCCCGTACGGATCCATACGGAACGGCATTCGGTAGCTCAAAAACATTGTTGTGCATGTTCAAAATTATTTGTGGCGTCCATGTGTATCCGGGAAGCATTCTAGGAGCATACGGCATGTACGGAAAACGTTCGGGAAGCATGCGTCTAGTTCTTGGTGCATTCGGAATGTAAATTTGGAGGTGCTGGGTTCCGTATGCTTTCCGAACACCTCGAATGGACCTAGAACATAACGAATGCTTTCCGAACGTTTTCAGTATCTTACGGAAAGCGTGCGGAAAGAGTTCAGTCCGTTCTAGGTCGATTCGCCGTGCTCTGAAAGCAATCGGAAAACATACGAAAAGCGTTCGGAAAGGAAACCTTTCGAAGTCAACATGCGGGAACTATTCGGTCTATTCTGAAAGCATTCTGAAATCAAAGTGAAAACATTCGGAAAATAAACGGAAACCATTCGGTGATACATTGGGGAAAACACATTCGGACGGACATTCGGCCAGTTTTTTTAAAAATCACACCACTTTCGTATACGGAAAACAAACGGAAGCTCATTCGGGCCAGTGTGATCGCCTCATTGAAGGAAATAAATACAAAGGATAACGTAAACAATGTTCATGTATACGCAAAGATTAACCTTTGTAGTACAACTATGTGTTTGAGCTGTGTACGATTTTTCGATACAAACACTACTCACACAGGGAACAAATATTTCTCTTACGGCTCCACACGAGTCAAAGTATGTTAACAAATTAAGTTGGCTGTTTCGTCGACTTCCAGTTCGCCACTTTCTTCGACCCGTTTTCAAAGTAACTGTATCGACTGCAGCCCACGGGAGATACCCACACCAGGATACATACATTACAAACAAATAGTATGTATTTGACTTCAGAAATAAACGTTATTAAGTATGCCGATGTATGAAGTAGGAGTTGTGCCGAGTCGTTGTTCTAGGTGCTGCCGGGCCCAGACTCGCCGTGAATCTCTCGAATCTGGGACCGCGACGGTAGCGGATCAGGATTCTCCGTTGTTACTAATATCATTTATGCTAGTAGTATTTCAAGTATTCTAAAAAAACTTTCCACGCATTTTTTTAATAACAATGCATGCGCGATATGCGTTTTGAGGAAGCTCCTGCAGGGCGTGACGTCACTATAACGCTACGTCCTACCAGACAAATATCACAAATACGTCCTTTCATTAGTTCTACTACCAGATCCTCAAACCTCACAGATAGGCCTACCGGCTAATCCTGACTATTTTATAAACAACTACACATTTTTATTTGTCATTATGTTTGTGTTAATATAAGTTTAACTTTGGATACTTTTTATAATACAGCATTATCTGGTAAACTGTGTCCTTATTTAATTTTTTATTTCAAATTCGGCCTGAAAACAAATCAATGTCTCTACCCTAATCTGGGGTAAGGCCGCCATGTTGACAGACGTGCACGTTAGGCGTGTTCGCTTTTATAATCGGAAACCATTGATATTTGTATACACTTTTTGTTAATCTTTTCACAAAATAATAATAATAAACCGAACCAATTTAATACAATGAATGATGTACTGTTTGTATTTTTAGTCTTGTAGTAATTATTGTTTGACATTGCGCATGTCTGACAGCGCTTTTTATTGGGATTCATCCCTTCTACGAGGTCTAACAAAGCCTCCGCGAAACATATATGATATGCATGGATTGGCTTAAATTCGTAAGATAAATGTTCCCCTATGATGACCACTGCTTGTAGTAGGCCTACATCGGAATATCACATAATATTTCATGTTGACCCTCCTTTAATTGTGACCAAAAATTTGAGGGACTGAAAAGTGTTGCCACCTCCAAGAGGCTAACACATGCTATGAATGAAAAGAAAGGGTAGACATGATGCCATCACGAGCAATCTCTGACGTCAAAACTGGGCATCTGGAAAGCACGACAAAAATATGCATATTCGAAAAAGTCCAGCGGCGTAGCATAAAAAGTGAAATTTCTAATTTATTTTATATATTGGCTTTTTGGAAATGGGGTATATATATATATATATATATATATATATATATAATATATATATATATATATATATATATATATATATATATATATATAATACAGATAAAATTATGTATACTATGTACTATAATTATTGAATCAAGCAAAATGTGTTTTTGTTCCTCTAATTTCCTTTATAGAAAGTCTACATTGGCCACGTAAGTCACATTTTACTTTTAGCGTGTGCATGTGCATGTGTGTGTGTGTGTGTGTGTGCGTGTGCGTGTGCGTGTGCGTGTGCGTGTGCGTGTGCGTGTGCGTGTGCGTGTGCGTGTGCGTGTGCGTGTGCGTGTGCGTGTGCGTGTGCGTGTGCGTGTGCGTGTGCGTGTGCGTGTGCGTGTGCGTGTGCGTGTGCGTGTGCGTGTGCGTGTGCGTGTGCGTGTGCGTGTGCGTGTGCGTGTGCGTTGCATGTTGTGCATCCATGCTGGGAACTTGGGATATATGATATATAGCGTATTGACATTTTTTCCAAATGCAACGTTTGTGACTCTTATTTTTGCCCCCGAAATACGCAATACGGCACCGTTATAAAGCGTCCTGGCTGGGCATATTATCCGCTGTCAAATACCATTGCTCACACGACTCCATCATTCCTCGCTTACCTCACGATATGCCACCTGTTGCCCCACCGTGGCGCCACCTAACGGAGTTGTACAGGCAAACGTCGCTGCAACGTTTCGCTTCCGCAGGGCCACGTCAGACGTTTACCTCCGGCGGCGGCCCAGCGCCTCGCTCTCATTATAAACAATGGCAGCCCCCGTGAGATGTGGCAGCCGGCTGCTGCTCACTGTATTTTTGTTAACCGCGTTTGTTTCTGTCTTAGTTTTAAGTCACGAACACCACCATGGTCATGCCCACGACGATCATGGTCATGCTCACGGCAATGAACATGATGCCGAGCCCGCACACTTCAAGTACTCGAAGCAAGCGAACGAGGCAGAAGTAACGCCAGATGTCGACGACGAGTATGGTCACGATGAACACGAAGATCACCATCACCACGATCATGGCCATGACCACGGCCACGATGCTCACGGTCACAGTCACGACGCCCACGATCACAGTCATGATGCTCATGCTCACAGTCATGATGCTCATGGTCACGATCACCACGGCCACAGTCACGATCACCACGAAAAACCTACCTCAGCGACGACAGAAAAGCGAGGCATGCTGGTGCCCCTGGGTACGTGGCTACGAGCCCTGGGGTCAACAGCCCTGGTCAGTATCGCCCCGGTCTTCATCTTGTTGCTGATCCCCCTGGACAATAGCAAGGAGCGTCAATCACTGCTGAAGATCCTCCTCAGCTTTGCTTCTGGTGGCCTCCTGGGTGATGCCTTCCTTCATCTCATCCCACATGCTCTGTCACCACACAGTCACGGCGGGGAGGAAGATGGTCACGGTCATTCCCACAGTCATGACGAGGAAGAGGCCGACAGTCACGGTCACAGTCATGGTCGTGGTATGACCGTGGGATTGTGGGTGCTTGCCGGCATCATTGTCTTCCTGGCTGTGGAGAAGTTTGTGCGGATTGTGAAGGGAGAAGATGGCCATGGTCATAGTCACTCAGTGAAGAAGCCCGATGTGAAGAAGTCAGATACCGCTGAGAAAGAATCTGACAAGAAGAAGGACAAACCAGAGAAGGAAGGAGATGACAAAAAAGAGAAAGAAGTTGAAAAGAAAGAGAAAGATGACGCACCCAAGAAAAAAGTTGACAAGAAGAAAGCTAAAAGCAGTGAACAAGAAGAAGGTAGGTGAATTTTAAGTACAAAATCTTCAATAATCAGGAGAGCTGTGTACTGTATACAAATCCATGTACTGTTAAACCGTTTTTTTACACTATTTTGAAAGTTGAAACCCATCGTCAAAACTAGTATTCCATATGGCATGTTACATTACCAACTAACAATACTTTAATATTCCATAAATATGTAAACACATAAAAATATTATCGAAAAGACATGATATTCAAACAATAGGTAGTGTTCCCTTCTATATAGTATATATAGAAAATGCACATCTGGAAGATCAGATGGTATAAATTGATTAATTGATCCCACCAATCCATCAGACATGAGGTCAAATACATTGAAATGTATTTAAATACAAATATTCTTGAGGGATTCGAATACAAATAAATGTAATTGCAAAAGTATTTAAATACAAATACTTTGGAAAGTATTTCAAATACTTTTCAAAATACTTTTCATTTTCAAGACATATTATTGTAATAGGATAAAACAAAAGCAAATCATATATCTATATAGCAACATCAAGTTTACAGACAAAATTAGTGTTTTACTCATACAATGATAGGCAGACCAGTGCAGTCCTGAGTATTGTTATTGCTAACTACATCACAGTGACAACTGACTTGGAAACCTCTATCCAGTATCCACACAGGTAAAGGCCGTTTGTTTAAGCCAGGAGATCCATAATAGAATGCCTATGTTGCCCCTGTAAGAGACAATGCTAATGACTGCTAAGATCTTTTGAGGAAGTGTGCCAGCTCAACTTGAAAGACAGTCTGGAGACAAGAATAGCCTGGCGCCAGCATGGAGTCTGACTACCCA
This sequence comes from Ridgeia piscesae, assembly GCA_025642075.2. Classification (NCBI taxonomy): domain Eukaryota; kingdom Metazoa; phylum Annelida; class Polychaeta; order Sabellida; family Siboglinidae; genus Ridgeia; species Ridgeia piscesae. The sequence goes on along the minus strand of JAODUO010001446.1, from coordinate 50,243 downwards.
GCAAACAACGACTTGTGATTTCACATGTTCTGTAAGTGAATTCACCAGTTCAACTGGCTCAATTCATGTGAATTCACTGGATTCTGTGAACAAATTTGGTGTGTCGACACATGTCTACCGTGAAATCACGAGTTTTTCATGACACATGCCAATGAAACCGTACCAGTTCTGACCCAGTATGACTCATGTCAAACTCATTCAAAACTCGTGACAGCAGGCAGAACATGTGTATTTACATGAAAACACATACTGGTGGAGCGGTACCAATTATGAACAGGTACGACATGTGCCAACTGGTTCAGGAATGGTTCCTTGTTTGCTGGGTAAAGAACAAAGGGGATATTGACCTATGGTCACTGCCAGGTGCTAATCCATCCTCTGGCTCTGAGTAATTACCAGTAGAACTGTTGGGTGAAAAACACATTAAAGATGCAGTCAATGGGTATTTTGAAGGTTGAAAGCAACTTGTTTGGTGAAAGGTGATTTGCAGTGGAGATAATCAGTTTGGCAGGCATTACATGTGATCAAGAAACAGAAATGTTGATACTGACAATGTATTTGAAAAAAGTATTTTAAAGTAGTTTTAAATGTAAAATACTTTAAGAAAGTATTTAGATATAAATACAAATACTTTTCATTTCCATCAAATACTACCCGGGGTAATACAGATACTTTGAAAAAAGTAGTTAAATACTTTCAAATACAAATGTATTTGATGCCATGTCTGCAAAGCACAATATAGTGCCACTGTGGCATAGACATACATTTCCATCCTATACATCCATCAAAAACAATATATATAAATAAATCATGCATGCAGGGCTTTATGCAGGATAAAATTATTGCCAGTCACACATGTTTTGGTGGACACATGGATGTTAACTGTTAAGCCAGTTTACTAACTTTTAAATGTGTCTGATGACCCGAAATGGACTACAAACACTATGTGACACCATTTTCACTCACTTTCAAGGCATAACTAACAATATCTATGGTTTAGGAAGACCCCTTTTTGCTCCTTCGTTTTTTTACCCATCCACTCATATTTCTACCCATCCATATTCATTTTTACCCGTCCAAATGACAGGTTGACGGGTCTCTACATAAAGCTATGCATGCATGGTACATATAATGTACCATAATATATAGCACATACCATTACCATATATGGTATACAGTGTATGTGTAACATACCATGTAAAGCTATATGGTACGCATTTCTAATCAGAAGGATGCACAGTAAAGTTTGAGCATCATACTGACCATACATTTCAAAACATTAATGTTTGGCTTGGAAAGAACTTGACAAAGAATCCGCAAATATGCAGAGAAAGTGCTAGATTGTGAAAGTAAGTTTTCAAAAAATAATAAGTTTTGATAGTAGTTTACAAAATAATATGAAGGTAAACTATATATCATATGTTCAAAGGTAAACTTGTTATATACATTAATATTACATGATCAAACAATTTCACTTGTCATTTGACATGATTTATTGCTTAATTTGTTACCATAAAATTTGTGTCTGACATCCTAATTTGTATGTGGACATGTATTTACTATGAACGTGAATAACCAAATAATAACAGAATTACTTAATTAGAACCAATTAACATATAAATATTATACATCACAATTGGGTGTAGTTATTGATTGATTGTGTATTCCATGTGTTGCAGGAGACATAAAGGTGGCTGGCTATCTCAATTTGGTTGCTGATGCGACGCACAACTTCACAGATGGTTTAGCAATAGGTGTGTCGTATCTGCTGGGACAGAACATTGGCATTCTCACCACCATCACTATCCTGCTGCACGAGGTGCCTCATGAGGTTGGGGACTTCGCTATTCTTGTCCAGTCTGGCTGCTCAAAGAGGAAGGTAATATTCACGGCCTTGAAAGTCTCGAAAAGCCTTGAATTTGATTGGACCAAATTCAAGGCATTGAAATCCTTGAATTTTACAAAGTAGTCTTGAAAAGTCTTGAATTTAATTGTGGTCAATAAAATATTGTTTTGACTCAATTGTTCTGATGAATAACAGCCAGAAAAGGAAAAGTCTATGCACAAAAATAACTCATCTGCACATTGGGCAATCAGCGTTTCATTTTGGTAGGCGCCACTGTTTTCTTAGTTGAGTAAAAATTTTAATATTAACTTAATTTACTGTACCTAAAAAATATGTCGTTAAAACAGTCTTGAATTTCTTTTTCAAGTATCACAACTATAGGGGTCTGGGGGTCAGAACTATTTTAAAACATAGTTTCTAAGTGGTGCATTATGAAGTGTTTTTATCCTAATCCATGGCATATAGTGGCCAAAGAAAATACAGATTAACATGTAAATGTATTAATACATAGTGTTACTTGTAAACAGTCAGCAGGGACACAGGAAATAGCTATGAGGCGACAATTTTCTGCATATTTTCGGAGAGGTGACTTAAACAACAATGAGGTGGTCCACCTCGCTCGTCATATAGCAGAGGAAACATATACAAACCACCCCCTGACTGAAGAATAACTCGACAAAGATGATGAATTAATTAATCATTTAGTGAAAGGCACGGTAAACTGTTAATTCAATGACTGTATGACGTTCAGTAAACAAGTCAAATGGTATTGTTTATGTTCATTTTGGCTAGTTATTTTATCATGGTGTTTATGTTAATAAAAATCCCATCAAACAGTTAACAACTTTAAATGACCTAACAACATGGACTACAAACACACATGTGACACCGTTTACACTCACTTTCGAGGCATAACTGACAATATCTATGGTTTTGGGAATGTTTTTGATCCTTCATTTTTTTACCCGTCCACCCATATTTCTATCCGTCCGCAACAGTATTTAGACTTTTTACCCATCCAAATGACAGGTGGACGGGTCTCTGCATAAAGCTATGCCAAGTAGTCCCTATGATCATAATTTGGGTTGCAGTTAAACGGGTTAACAATCACTGAAATACATTTTTCTGGGAAAGTCAAATGAGCATGTATAATAATATGTAAAATACAAGGACATTGGTATGTTTAACCGGGTCACAGTGGGACTATCTGGATTGGTACCCACTATAGTTCCATATTACTCTGATCAGTGGCCAAGCAATTTACTTCATAACTTTGTAAGTAAATCATTCAGAATAACAGGTTGTTTTAGTACATTGCCATTTCGTAAATCAAAAGCCACTGGTTAAATTAAATGAATGAACATAAACACGTGTGTCAGGGGGGTTAGGTACATTTAGAATTAGCTTATTAATATATAGATAAATATGCCACAGCCCAGCCTCAACTATGAAGTTACCATGCATTTGTTTCAGGCAATGATGCTTCAGTTTACAACGGCCATTGGTGCGATGACCGGTACAGTGGTCAGCCTGGCCCTTGGTGGGGTTGGGCCAGAAGCCATGGCATGGATCTTGCCCTTCACGGCTGGGGGATTCATCTACATTGCTACCGTGTCTGTGATCCCGGAGCTCCTGGCCGACTCCAAGTTCTGGCAGTCCGTGAAGGAGATCGCTGCTCTACTCACTGGAGTTCTCATGATGGTCATCATAGCAGTGATTGAGTAGAATCAACTAGAACCAGATCTGTTCGTAGAGTAATTTAATTCCCATTTAGTCTGTTATTGCTATTTTAGGTGTGGTCTATATGCACTGTGGTTTTTTCAAAGTTATTCCATTTGGATGACCCAGTCGTGTATGTGCCACTGTTACTAGTATGTCTAAGTTGCCTTTTGTGTTTGTAGACAAAGGTATTGTCATTATGTGTTATGTGCCAATGTGTTTTACGCGATTCAACCTGTTAACTGTGCTGTGAAAGGATTTATTGTTAACTCATATTCGAATGACAATTTTGCAGAATGTCATTTAATGCTGTTGATGACAACACAATTGTGTATTGAAAGTATAACTTAAAGTTCATTCCCTCAACACACACAATTAGTGGACATCTCAAACACTGTTGCAAAAGGCGAAATGGTTGCCTGGACACTCCAAGAATGTGAGTGATAAGAACGTCCGACATCCTTCGTTACTTGCCTTGTAGTTAAAGTTCTAGTTTTCTGCTCACACCTGTCACCATGTCAGTCTACAGCTCACAACGGTCACCATATCAGTCTACAGCACTAGTCATATGCTTGTCTAGTTTAGAAACAAATTGTTATGATTTTAGACATTTAATTGCAAACAAATGTTGTCATCATGAAGTTCATGCAGCTCAGCTGAACTTGATCATACACTGTTGGCATAATGTAAATGTGTAATTGTATTCTGTAAATAAAAATATAGCTAGTAATTAATGAATCTCATAAATGATTTATCTAACTAGATTCTTCTTGAAATTATTTGTCATAGAACTTAGTCCATGGTAGTTTTAAATGAATTACCCGATAGTTTATTACGTTTGTTGAGTTTAATAATACATTTGGTTAGTGTTGTAAGGTCTGAATATGCACAAATGTGTGGATTATTTGTTGTTTGTTAGAAATACTTTGTGATGTCTTTCAAATTATATTTGTTCAGGTGATTATTGTGTCTGAAAGAGACAAGTGAAGCAATGGTCTGTTGTACTCGATCAAGATCAATAAAAATGATGGGCCTCAGCTGAACCAAAGATGATTTCTTATACACTGTGATGTTAGTTAGATCACAACCAGACACACATAAACTGCATCGACACTGCAAACATGTTTAAACATTCACCCCATAACTTATTTTTTACCCCAGAAACATCCGCAGACTAAGTTACATGTCATGATGCAAACGTTGCGACCCTGAAACACTGCAGGTATTACGCAGCATCTATTGCAGAGTTAAATACCTCAATATTGCGTCTACATTGGGCCTTTACCCAAGTTAACTAATCTGGGTTTAGCTTAACCTTGCTATCATTTCTAGGCCAAGCTAACCTGGATAAAGCGCAGTGTAGACTACCCTTGGGTAAAACAGTAGTGTATAATTATGTGGCTATCAACTAAGACAAGACATCATCTCAAAACACTTGTTTGATACTAAACAAAAAATAGCATTACCCTGTACTTAATCCAGTTCCGACCACGTATATGACACTTATTATATTGACCTGTGAAAATGTCGTCATCAATTCTCTTGTCACTGATGACCAATATTTACACGTTGCTGCCAAAAATACCCACATTTAAAGTTTTGTAAACACTAGCTGCACTTTTATGTGATCAGAAAATAATTATCTAACAAACTCCAATGTACAAATGTTCAATAACATGTCCATCCGAAATTTATTAAATTAGCATGTATCAAACATCAGTCTTGAGATGATCCCTTAAATATAATAATTAATATCTTGGGAACCAGACACATTAACTGTCTCTTCACATTTTATTTCCTCATATCTTTTGCTTCTTTTAGGCATTCATTGGCCTGCAGTATAACTTCTTTGTATTTTAATTTCTTTGCTAATTTCAGTGCTCTTGCACAATGGCTCTGTGCATCTTTAGCTTCACCGCGGTTAAGGCAAATATTACCCAGATTGCAATGGAGCACAGCCTCTATTGGCGAATCAGACCTCTTGGCAATGTCCAAGGCTGTCTTGATGTTACTTAATGCAGCATCGTTCTTTCCCAACATTGACTTCACATTCGCCAGATCACTATACAGTGCTGCCAACTGTGTGTCATTTTCATCAAAAACACTTTGCGCTATGTCCAATGCATTAGTGAGAAATTCCTCTGCTTCTGTATAGTATTCCCGCGACAATAAAAATCTAGAGTAGCAGTCCATGGAGAGCCCAAGCAGTGCCTTGGTATCCTCCTCCGTAGATTCATCCAATTCACCCCCAGACATTTTATTCTTCTGAGTGTCTATGCAGAATTTATAGCCCTGCATGGCTTGTTCTTCGTTCCCCTGACTGGCGTAGATCATGGCTAATTTCAGAGAAATATCCACAACAGCATTAGCATCCTGCTGCATGCCTTGTTGGAGCAGACCTTTGAGTGTTTCTTTAAACATTGTCTCCGCCTTGTCCATCTCACCCTGGGCCAGAGCTAGGTTGGCCATGACATCATAGACATACACTGTCACCTGAAGGAGTTTCTCAGCACTGAAAACCTTCTCTCGTTTAAGCGGAACCAACATGGCCAGCGCTTCATGACACAGTTGCTCAGCTTTTTCGAATTCGCCCTTCATCTTTGCGAGAATCGATCGCTTGATCACCAGAGTCAGTTCGTCTGTGGCAGCTTGTTCCCTCTCGGAAATAGGTGTGTTATTTTCTTTCAGACCAGCAGCAATGGCAACGAGCGAAATACGAGACAGGATGGATCTGAAATGAAAACAGCATCAGTAACACAAATCACATGTAATCAGCACTAGGTACAATACCCACAAACACATTTATGCTAACTGATAACTGTTAACTTAGTGTAGACATATTGTACATGTCTTAAATTTTAATTAAATCAAACATTTGTAAATTGTATAACACTGTGGCTTGGCTTTGGCCGTTTGGGTCAAGGCCAAGCCCACCGTGTAGCAGTGACCCAACAAGAATTGTGTAGACAATTTATAGAGGGCATGAGTGTAGGTTGTACATAACAAATCCAAGGGTACGCTTTGCGTATGCTCTGCGGCCTGGTGGACGTGTTTATCCCAGTAGCAGACTGTCAAAGTATTCAACGATTACGAGTGGGCGATAATACAGTATACTCACTTCATATCCATGTTTCGGACAGGCCCTCGCGGTTTTAACCCGCAACGCAGAGTACTCTGCCATTTATATAGCTGTCCTTTATATTTAGTTGGGGAAATCGGCTTCCGCATTCCCAAAGTTGCAAAACTTTTTATGACATTGCGCCAGCGACCCAAAGTTGTTATGGGCACCGCCATCTTTAACACCAAGCCGGTCCTGATTGTGCTGCCATCTGTCGGATTCTTTTTCTTATGTTCTTGTTGGAAGATAGTAGTGTCGCGTATATTGATTATAATATTATTGTATTTAGACAGATTAGAAGACCCTATTATATTGAAATATATGAAAGTGTATTGTGGGAAGAAGAGTGCCAATAATTAACACATCTGAAGCTATACATGTTTCAGCGTCTCCCTTAGGCTTAGCGCGTGTAGGCCTATAGGTATATAAGTTTGTATACACTTGCATGCATACTTTGCGCGTTCGTCGTTTTTCTCTGTGGGATAGACGCGGTGCTAGCAGAAGATAGTGACCTTTTAAGTAAGTCTGGTAATATTACGTGTAGATGCCAGGAGGGGGCTATATATAGATTGCTATTCTTTTTGGTAGTTCCTCCCTGTCGCAGCCTGAACGATCAAACAGTTTTATAGCGTGCACGACATATACATCAGTGGGTTTTGACGGGGGATTGGGAGCTCAAACCCGATTTGAACAGTGGTTTATATACTTCCATGTATGCAACTGCCCCCCCCCCGCTACCAAAATAAAACTGCACTCATCGAGTGAAACCTCCAATTATAAGTAGGGCCTATATACCCCTTTGGGGTAACTTCTGTATGCACGCATGCCCCTTGACATCGACCTCTAAGTGCACGTCCCTGAAACCCGGCCCAATATCCCCAATATCACACACCCGAGATTCCAACAGAAATCAATACGTTATAATGGGTGTTCTTACGCGCGCTATATACTAGGATATAGGCTGAAAAGTCTACCTTCTAAAATCTGTTTTGGGGTGGGTGGTATTGGAGTGACACATGGTGCATTTGTGCTGTGTAAATGTCCTGCAGTTCGACACGTGTCATTGTTGGAGGCGGTGGTACACTGGGTAGAGCTGGCGAGTGTTCACGTGACATCCGGCGAAGTCAAAGTTATCGCACTATTTGAGTTAACTTTGCCCTAGTGGTAGCAGTGTGAAGTAAAGAGGCTCATCCGTGGCCGGGTGCAAAATATAACGCAGCACTCCTCCCATGCCGAGATATAATCTGCTATATTGTTTCCTCTCCGAGAACACGTGACTGTTTGTGTGCGTGCGTGTGTATGTTTCTGTTTGCGTGCGTGCGTGCGCGCGTGTGTACACGTGTTTGCCTGCATGAGTGTGTGTTTGTGTGTGTGTGCGTGCATGTGTGTGTGTGTGTGTGTGTGTGTGTGTGTGTGTGTGTGTGTGTGTGTGTGTGTGTGTGTGTGTGTGTGTGTGTGTGTGTGTGTGTGTGTGTGTGTGTGTTTGCGTATGTGCAGATCTAAGATATCTTTCAGGAATGAAGATGCATGCGTTATATCTTTGTCTCTTGACGAAAGTGGCTACACTTAGGTCTAAAAACGAATAAAAACAAACAGGTTCATAAAACTGTGTCGACAACGTCATCATTGGTGTGAATAAGCCATTGTTAGATTCGTTGACCTTCATATGCTCATTCAACAAACCTCTAACCGAGACTAAATTGTCCACATCGGATTGTTTATGCAAATGAATTAAGCATGTAATTGTGTTTATTATTTGTACACGATACGTCACAACTGGCAGTAACAAAGAATCAAAAGCCAAGTATATGTCTTGACAACGTCCATTCGGCACCACCGTGCAACCAAGGCTTTCGTAGTCGACAAAGGCTCATAAAATAATAAGCATAATATTGATACGTCAGTTTTCCCGTTGATGCAAACGCCACAGAAAGGACATTTGAACGTCTCGTTAAACAAATGGGAAACAAACTGATGCGAGTTCAGTTGTTTTCTCAGTTTGTGGCATTGTTTATCAGTCTACGCAGCTGGTCGCGCATTTGTTTAATGCTGTTCGATACAACGAAATATCGAGTAATTCGCGAAGTTGTCGCCACATCACGCCTTTCACAACAGCGTGTGTGCCTGCTACACTACGACGTCATACGGTTCCCACCATCGTGCCCCCCACGTCCAAATCGTACGATGTCCACTCCTATTATAAACATGTTCACGCGTAGTCGTGTGATATGATGACGACAGGAGTTAGACGGAGCGAGAAGTTGCGCGGAGAATCATCGAGCTACGCTGTCGTCTCGTCGCCGAGTTCATCGTTACTCAGCGCTGGCAACGTCGTCTCTACCCCACCCCCTGCCGCCTCGTCCTCGGCTCGGTCGGCGATGCGTAGCTCGGACAACATACTCGTCGACGGCTTACGGGGAGGTGTCTTCGTCGTCGACTCGCTCCGTTTCAACGCCGTCAAGATGCATGTGTTTGAGCCGTCAGTGCTGCTGGTTGGCGGGGAAGACTGTTGGTTGCTTCTGACCGGTGATGTGTCCGTGTCATCTTTCGCTGTCTTCTTGAATATGTCGGGCCACGGATGGGCAGTTGCGTTGTGAAGGGAAGAAGAACCATCCTGCTAAGTACACAGAGCAAGATTCAGTGAGGATATTCTAAATTGCCGTCATTAGCAGAAACCCTGAGTTGCAAAGGCTCAATGAAGTATGTCGATCCATTCAACTATGTGTACAGCTGTATCTACCTACCTATTATTTGAGAACTAGCCCGCCACCTGCCACTCCCTACAATACTACTAGTTGTGTGAACTGTAGGCTAGAAGGCTGGTGCGTAATAGGGAACTACGACAAGAAGACCAATATTGTTGAGGCCTAGATGTGCCCCGTAGTAGCATCCCGTTAACCAGTGACAGTCTACGGTGTTCGGCAACACTCGGGAGGGTCGCAGTGAGCGGGAAGACGGCGAATCCATGGAGTGGTGTAGTAAGAATAAGTGGTAGGTATCAACGTCTGGAAGAGGCGATGTGGACGCTATCGTCTATCTTTGAGTAAACATCTAATTCGATCTACGTTTTGGTTATATAAAACCATACATAGAAAAAACTCTACTTAGATAGCAGCGTCTAGAAAAAAGTTCTTAAGGATTTAAGATTTAAGCAATTTGTATAACACAAGATGCGTTTAAGAGGTAACATCATTGTTAATCCTCGTCATGAAAACACGCATAATACACGCACGCACGCACGCACACACGCACGTACACACACACACACACACACACACACACACACCACACACACACACACACACACACACACACACACACACACACACACACACACACACACACACACACACACACACACACACACACACACACAGTCCGGTCCTCCAAATACCAACACAAACATTCAACTGGGCTGCAATTACTGCGCGATAACTTAGTTTGGATCATATGGTAGTGCTGTGGGTTGAACATCGTACTACCAATCGATTTGCTGCAGTTTTGAAATCTGGACAGGTTTGTTCAATCCACTTTGCTCTAGGTCACTCACACGTTTCAACGAGAATCTAGTTTTAGTCAGTCGTGGATATTTCTATAATAGTCTGCGCGTTGTAAATTCAATGTTTCTGCGTGTTTCGCAGATATACAGATGTTGTGAAACGCGTTCAGCAGTCCTAATTAGTGAATACCGACCTATGTATAAGATCACACCGTTATGTGTGACTATTGTGCGTATGCACACAGCCACCAAACCTACTCATCGACACATCTGAGTAAACGATATTTACCTGTTTGCGCATCCCTAAGAGAGCCACAAGGCTCGTGTTGTGTCCCGACTCGACCTTCGGGAAACGGATCTTCCTCGCCGACCTTCCCGACGACCTGCCTCCTTGCTTCCTTGGTGTCGTCAACGTCGCCTTCTTTTTCTTGCCACCCGAGGAGACCCAGGCGTTGACGGCACGGGTCCGGTGCTGGAGAACCTCGGATGCACTCGAGCCGGCCTTGCCTGACACCTCGACCGGCCGACGGTGGGCCTTCTTCACCGACCGGGCCGAGGAAGCCTCGCGCGTTGACGTTAGGGTCGGGTCGCTGTTCTCCCCGCCCGTCACCAGCCTCGGCCGGTTCTGTTGGAGACAAGACTCGGTACCGTTAGTCGTACGCCATTGCCTTTAGTTAATATAACATTTGCGACCGTCACGATGACCCGCCGTCTAGGTATAAATACCCGAGTACTTTGCATTGCAACAAACGATTCTTCGTGCAGTTGTTTTGTGTAAACCGCCTATAAAGGGCTGTCGACCGGATGTCATCTAATCGTCTCGACAGGTCACGCAAGTTTCATCTGTCCCCATATTGTTTTAGTATCAGTTTACCATTTTTCTTCATGGTTCGGTTCCCAACGACCCGGAAGATGCATTCTTTTGCATCAGTACGTAACTGCCAGATCTGAAACCTCCGCTGTAGGTTGTATAGTTTACACCCAATAAAAAACTGTATGACACAATGACAAAGGGATCTCACATAACTAGACGAGGCTAGCACGTGATAATAGGAGAAACACAAGATCGGATTACGACGGAGAGAGTGTGAAGAGTCGAAAATGTATGGACAAACAAAGGTGCAGAAGGCCAGGGGTATAGTTGAGAGGGTGGCCAGACCGAATAGAGTTGCCCAGTGTACCTTCTTAATAAGTAACTTGCTGCCCTTAGACAGCGTGTCCCGCTTGTGTGGTCCCTTGTAGTCCGTCTTCATCACCACCACCGTCCTGCTGTTACTGTCTCCTGTGCTGTTTGAAGCCATCTCGACGTCACGAAGTTGCGGTACGTTCTGCTCCATACATTCCTGCAACTACAAGTTACAACAACATGCAAGCCAGCATGGTATTGCCGCTACAACTGTGGCATCATACAACCTCATGCAAGGACACAGTACAACCTCTTGCAGTGACATTGTACAATATTTTGCATTGACACCGTTCAACTTCATACAACACCACCCTTGCAACGAGGCCGTACAATCTCTTGTAACGAACAGTAAACTCTCTTGCAACGACTTCTCACAACAACACCGCATAACAAATATCTTGCAACGACGCCATACAATCTGTCTCAACGATAATTTACAACGTCCTGCACCGACACCTTTTAATAATTATGACCCCGTACGATCTCTTGCAAAGACACCGTACAAACTCTTGTAATGATACTGTACAATCTATTGTAACGATACCGCAATTATATATGTAATGACACCGTATTGGCTTTTGCAACCACACTGCACAATATCTTGCATCGTCGCACTACAATTTCTTGCAACGACATCCTACAATCTATGGATATATATATATATATATATATATATATATATATATATATATATATATATATATATATATATATATATATATATATATATATATATATATATATATAAACACAGTAAAATATCGTACAACAACATCTCACGACATCATACAACGACACCTTCATATAACATTTTGCAACGACACGGTGCACCCTTTTGAAACGATACCAAACTACTTCTTGCAACGTCACTGTGCACAATTATTTACAAACACGTGCGTACCATAACATTATTGCGACACCTCTTGTCTCATCAAACTTCCAGTTACCGTAACCCGTTTTATTAGGAATAGCTTCGTGCCTCGGAGCTGATGTTATTATACACGCTCACGAAACACCAGCCAATGGCATTTATTTATACAGTTGACACTACTGAAATCCCTTGATCTGACGACTATAGTAACTGAGCTTGCATGCCTACCTGTAACATTCGCATGTCGATATCCCGAAGTTCACACCGCCACGAGTTTGCTATCTGCATATACTTGTCGTATGTTTGCTGCATGTGAGAAGTTGGTACAAGTACATTGAATGTACAAACGGTGTTGTGCGTGCGTGCGTGCGTGCGTGCGTGCGTGCTTGCGCGCGTATGAGTAGTAGCGTTCACGTGCGTGTGTGTAAATGGTCATTTACTCAGAACGGTAGGCCTACTGTTGTATTTCTGGTAGGCCTACCAATGTATACCAGGAATGAAGTCGACGTGTTGCGCGGTTTATTCTCAACAACATGTGCAGAAATGCGCATGCGCAGTTGAAACGGGAAACCAGCTGTGTCATGTTATAATTTTCTATAATAATACAATACGAATTTATTGTTCAATAGTAGCTAACAGATATATTAAATAATTTTCTTTGACTTGTTGGGCATACAGCAAATAGTAAACATAATTACACATATAGTGCGTACAACGCTGTAGTACTAGTACACATAAATTGGAGACTTGACATGTTTCAATTCAATATTCTAACCAGCATCTTACAGTGGCCGGCCACGTGTACGTCATGCCAAATTAAATATATTAGCTACATCATAAAATAAGGATACCAGTTGGTAACTGGAAAATTTGTAGCCCCAAAAGAGACTATCAAAAGTAAAAAAATAAGATAAGGACAAGGTTGTAAAAGACAACCATACTAAAGATAAGATAAGGAACCAACTATCCAGCATTCTAAAAGATCAAGCAGACTATAAATGAGGCGGGTTGTTCGGCCAGCATTATTTTGACGTAAGCAGACCCTAACTAATGGTGTCGTGTCGGTGAATTCAGATGATGCTACTTATTTACTGACCTGTATTTTGGATGTCTGGTGCAATTGTAATTTTTGGTTTTGTCGTTCGTGGTGGTCACTTAGCAAGCGCGCGTGCAGTATCTGACAAAACAAAAGCAGTTGTCGTCACAACTGTTTACAAGCATTTACATAAATGTTTCGTAATTGTTTTCGTTGTTGTCGTTGGGGTTGGTGCAGCACAAAGGTGATGTTATTTTTAAAAGATTGAAACAAACTCAACATAATTCCGCTTTAGTAGTTTATGACAATCAATAATGATAATGTTTTAGTCATTTTACAAGAAGCTGCAGTATTTTAATTAAATAATTTTGAAGTTAATGTGCGCACAAAGTCGAAGGAGATTACCATATGAGAACGGTGTCGCAAAGAAGGCCTGTAGGCACATCAACAAACAGCCAAACGACATCGATAATCTGTCAAGCGTCATAAATATGCCAACTGCCGTACATGGTATGTAGATGTTTAAACCTTGAATTGTACCCAGGAAAGTTGCAAAATAGCGTTGCCTAAAATGTCATGCTAAACTAAAGTATGCCATCAATTATATCAAGCTATCAAGATCAGCTTAAAACGCATAGCCACAGTATGCTGTCGCGATGGGTGTATTCTTCTGGTTCGGAACCATTTTCCTGACGCCTATTTGTGACAAACTCCATCGATGCCTCCTGCCACCGACGCCAAGAACAAAGACGCACCTTGACCGCTATGCTGGCCGTCTCTTTCAGCGACTGGCAATGGTCAACCGTCTGCTTCATCAAGTCCAACACATTGCCTTTCAACTCGGTCGCTTTCGCGAGGTTCTTCGCTCGCAGGTGTCTTGTCGTTTCTGGTAACGCCATCGAGTGTGATGACGTCTCGTCTTCTCGGCTCAGAGTACGCGTCCCTAGGATATGTGCTTCGCCGGGTCCACTGCTCGCAGTCTTTGTAGCGAGGCCAGAATTGCTGTCATCACTTACGTAACTAATCGATAGGGATCGCGTCGTGACGTCATAAAAAAGTCAATTACGCGAACTTAATACAAAAAAGTGCGACCACTGGTGTTTTTCTTGTTGATATACTGGCCAACGTTCCTGTGTGGTGTCAGACGGTCAGGGGATTTGGGTGCGCATGTTAATTAAGTCATGTTTTGTATGTATTAGTGTATATGAATTAAATTTATCTGGTTCTGCTATATGGTGGCTTTTTCATGCGCTGGACCCTCACTTTGAAGCTCGCTTCCATTACATCTCAGAACACAATGTGATTCTGGACTTCTTAGCAATGTGTACTTCTAATATGCTGATCTGTTGTGGTAGAGTGGTCATATATACACTGTGTTGTAATGCAACTTTTGCATTCGTAACTAATTTTTTACTTTTGCATTAGGCACCCCTAAATTGGTAGTAAATACATGTGGGGTTGAAATAAAATTGAATTGAACTGGACCTTCGAGTCGGCACGCCGCTGCATGGTGGTTTGGTCAAACAATTAAGACACAAAAAGAGCCAGTACGTCCGGGTTGCAACCTATTGCATCGTGGTTCTGACACAACGTCGGTTTCAGTGAGATGCAGGCTGATTTTGTATTATTATTTTGGAGCCTCAGCGGTGAAGGTTTGAAAGGATCCGAGGTGCAATTGATTTGACGGTTAATTGTGGGAATATCGTGCAATGGGGCAGTTTTATATATATATACTATATATATATATATATATATATATATATATATATATATATATATATTATATATATATTTTATTTATTATTTTTTTTATTTTTTTTTATTAAGCGGGTGTTCTCAGTGTTGTGTGTATGTTGAGAATATTTACGAATTTTAAAATTATATATTAGCTGTAGTCGCAGGTCGAGCATGGGGAGCCTATAGCTTATACTGGCCACCTAAATGCTCATGCTAGACCTATTATATCCTGATGTACGCTTAGATATGCAAAGATTTTCACTAATATGGCGTTATACATATACATATAACTGTAAATTCATGTTTTACATAATCAGTGGGGGCCATGGCCCCCCAATCCCGGAAGAAAATTTGGATGGTGGGGACGGATGACCAATAACTGACTGCCTGATTGATAGAATCACAAAGTACAGTGGGTATCAGGACTCCTGTGTAAAATGTTTTCCCCAGTCCTACCGTTCGCAAGAAACTGTCATCATTCCAATATGATTACATTATGAATTCTCCACTTCTGTCGCAGGCCGCAGCACAAGAGTTGACAGCATAGAGCAATGAAAATGTCACTATATTCTCAATGTGCATATGATGGATAATATGGTTATTAAGGATTCAACATAATATATATGTTCCCCGGTTACTAAACTAGGGTCAAATTGTATTTTGTTATTATTATTTTCTTGAATATGACTTCCATTCATAGAGCCTATTCAATAAAATATCAATGAATTCGTTTTCCATTGTATTTTTCTTTACCTTTTTCTTACGTTCTCTGTCAGCAGTCTCCAATTACTTCTATCTATATTTGGTTTCCATTCTTCCACCCACACACACACTTATAATATATACAGAGTTTGTTGGATTGTCGGGTGGACCCCTCCAATGCAAAATCCTGGCTACGCCACCGTTCATAATAGATTGGTGGGTATATATGCTATGTCGCACGAATCACACTGAGAACCCCCAGTTAGTTTGTTTTAGCTGTTGTTTCTGGTACATTCTAATAATAAGGTGTATATAATATTAGACACTGTACATCTCGAGTAGACCGCCATATAACTTGAGCCCTAGGTTAACAATAAATTGTAGGTCTGCCCTCATGCACTATATAGTATGTGCTAGATAAGGGCCTAGTAATTTTACAGATCTATAAAAAGGCCCTGCGATCAATCGAGGCCGTGTGATAATAGTTTCAGCAATGTACGCGTCTTGCATTGCCTCTTACATGGGTGACTTTCAGTTTGTCCTCGTCAGCACAAAACAGCAGCGTATAGACTATAGAGCCCACATAAAACATTACATGGCCCAACCGAGCACACGTAAATGCGTCAAGAGAACGCCCCCTGATGCCCGCGTTATGTTCCGGGTTCAAGTTATGGTTCTTGCAAGTCGATGAACTACACGAGACATGACGACCTAGATGTAATCACCCAGACGTAAACTCCAGGCCTACAGACGTGTCAATATATACAGGTACAGATGAACGTTCGCCAGGTAAACGACGTCAAACGACGCGACTCCGTGATTTGCTGCTTGCGTAAGCGTGCCCTCGTAAGACCCCACTGACGGCGGCCGCCGATCCCGCTAGATGGCGCGCTAACTCGCCACACGTTGATTTGTCGTTTTGTTGCTAAAACGCCAACATTTTGACTGGAAGATCGACGAAACTTGAGCAAGGTTCGCGTGACAGGTAGGACGATCGATTCGCCGACGCGGATAAATAACATGGTAGCAGTTTCTGCAAACTTGTGCTGAGTGCCAGGTAGTTTTTACAGTGCCCCTGATTTGAAAACAAGCCTGACCTCGCTTGCCAGCTGGCTTGGCACACGGCGATCTTGAATAATAGGTCAACGACAGTTGTTATGATTAAATAACATATTTTCACGATTGTCGTCACCGCTCGGCATAACGTTACGACGGTACGATTCGTAATCTCTATGTGGACTGTTTTTAATTGGTGTGTTCTCTGTGAAAATGTGTCGATTTTGAGTGATTTGTCAACTCGGTATGCGTGAGTTGTGTGACGCCTGACGGAGCCCGGATAGCCGCGAGTGTATTGGATTACACGTTTATGTACTTCGCATTACACTCGCTGATCGCTGGATTCCCATGTTCCACGTGTATTCTGGTGTGACCTGCACACACACGCGTACGAATGTACAGGTTTCACGCTTACTGGCGAGTTTCTTGTTAAAACCAAACAATAAACAAGGGTTGAAATACATCTTCACGTCGCGCCTGTCAATCAAAGATTTATTCTAAGAGCCATGTGCCGCCTCCTGGCAAGTTCGCCTTTCTGTAGCGGGTCGCCAGGTAAATAACCTGAGATGTGTACAGATTTCACAACAGTGGCGATGCGAGTTACTCGTATGTGATTCCCATGTTTGCCGATTGACTGTTTTGTCACATGTGTGTAGCGACGACTTAGGAGGATGTTTAGCTGATTGTGTTTATCGACGATTCGGGACATGACCCGGCCCAAGTCATTAGCATAATATCGATGCCGGGCCGAAGGCGCGCTGCCAACACAAGGCTCAGTGGCCGACTGGGCTAGCTGTTGTCATTTGGGTTGCGCAATTGTCTTTCGGGGCAGTAGTTTTGTGTCTGGGACCATGTTTTAGAGTGGTTCTAGTGTGTAGAATTTTTTTGAGTTATTTTAGTTGCTGATCTGTCCTTATCAGAGAGTATTAGTTGACTATTTAGGACAATTACAACACAATAAAGATCACTTGATTCAGGCTTCACTCCTTTATTGGCTTCAGGCAAATGATAACCAATTATTCTGACATTATAAATGGTTTTGTTGGATACTAAAATGATGGCAAAGGTGCCAAAGAAAATGTTTTTAGTTTGTATAACCTTAGGATTTAAACTGCATGCCAATTTATTCTATGAATGTTAATTTAGAGTTGTCAACTGTCAAATATAAGCAAATCTGCTATGTATATATCTAGTGTAATTCGTTTGTGCTATCTAATTTGTTTGAACAGTTACAGTTCTGTGGAAAATGTTATGCACAACAGATAATTATTATCTATAATTATTTCACCTAATCACTCACTTAGAGTGGGCTATGCTGTCTGGTCAGGACATACCGCATGTTTAATGTCAGGCGTGACCCTCCATAATTTATTACCTGGGTAGTTTTGTTGGGCAGACTCATGATCCTCCCAGTCCATAATATCAGATCATTTATGCAAAAACACAAAGTCTATTATCTAGATCGTGGATTAATAAAGGTTAATGTAACATTTAGAGACAGAGCAGACAATTAAGGTTACACAGTGACTTAGTTACAATACAGTCAGTGTATAAACTTCTGTCCTCATAGATCTGAGCCAATAGATTCAACACACTCACAATAGTCGTTAGGTATATTCTTGAACCAGGACAAACAAGAGTCATCATTAGAGTAAGGTGTTGTCAAAGATTTATGGTAGTTATTTTGCAATAATATTACATGTTGATGATGTTATTGTGATTAGAGAGTTGATTCCGATTTTTGGTGCTACTACAGAGAAATGATGTTCGTAAAAAAATTGAGCTTAATTTTGGGGGAAATGTTGTTGGAAAATATAATCTGAGACTCGTGGAAATGTCTGAACAGTACAATGTGACTGACCATCAAGCACCAGTTGTAACATTGAGAGAGTAGTTTAAGACATGTAATAAAGTACAACTGATATAATAAATATAAGCATTTGTAGAAGAACCTAATAATGGAATATGTGACTTTATTTATCTAAATTTGTATGACTAAAATCTGAATTATGGTTACATTGACATTACAGTCAAGTGTGATTATGATTAATTGACCACTATAATATTATTACTAAAGTTTTGACTTGACATAATTGAGTGTTTTACTATGTATGTATACATATGATTATCAAAAAGATGGTTAAGCATGATTACTGGAGTTAGGAAATGGCTTCAATGTGGCTTGATTTTTATAATCAATCACTGGTTTGATCTACCTAATCCAAGATTGAGTGTATGCATAATTGGCTAGTGGATGGCCATTCTCAAGGAATTTTTTTTCACTACCACCCGGTAGATACAGTTACTGCTTGAAATCAGCTCACATTAAAATTCCTCAGCATATGTTATTTTGGTACCAAGTAGACAAAGCTTAAATAGAAAAAACAAAATTTCTGTGTTCTGAAAACAAAACATGCTTTACAAAAAACAAATGAAAACTTTCGTTGTGTTATTAATATTTATTATTGTAATTTGACACACGTTTAAGGTTCTAGGAAGCATTGTTGGGCATTTTTAACAAGTATAATTGACCAAGTGGCAAGTGCAAGTACTTCCTGACATTTCATAAAACCAAGTACAAGAACATTGTGCCTCACTACAAGTGCTTGAATCTAACCAATTTATTGAGTATTGCCAAAAATGTAATAACATCATTGAATGAATGTCGTAGTTATCTTTCACTCGCAGCGAGTTATCTTTCACTCACAGCGAGTTATCTTTCACTCACAGTGAGTCATGGATGATCCAAAGCGAGGCAAAGATGGTGGCACCGTCACACGGCCAGTACGCCGACCAATGAATGCATTCCTCATCTTCTGTAAGCGACATCGCACCCTGGTGCGAGAAAAGAACCCGCAACTGGACAACCGCTCTGTCACCCGCATTCTTGGGGAACTCTGGGCGAATCTGCCCACGGACGACAAGGCCCAGTACATCAACTCAGCTAAACAGGTTAGTTTTATGGTAGGGTTACCACATTTATAGTTGTGAGTGGTTTATTCATCTCTGTGGAATTCAAGTTTGATCACATGTTGTTAGTTTTTCCGCAACATCTTAAAGGGTATGGGGGCGATCCTAGGGTAAGTATGGTGGGAGGTGTTTGGGGCTGGGAGATCCATTTGTGCCCCCATGTGGGTTTCCTAATTTAGTTTTGTTTTGATTTTTAACTGTTTTGTTATCAGATGATTTGGACTGGTTTGTTCGGTAAGATGTTTAATAAAACTTTCTCATGATTTATATGTTTTGTATCATTCAAGCTACATAATATATTCTGTACTTGTAAAGCTAATTCCCCTAACGTTACATGGACTAAAGTAGAAATGCTATAAAGCGTTTTAGGTAAAGATTGTACTTCTGTGTGTTTGATGTGACAATAGATTACTGTGCTTTGTTATTTTGCTGATTTGATTAAGTTATGAGGACAAGAATTGGTTACTTCACTACAAGTACAAGTAGTACCTTCTAATTGAGTATTTATGATAAAGTTTGCCCTGTTTGTTTGTGCCAGTACAAGGAAGAATTCATGAAAGTGAACCCCAACTACAAATGGTATAACCCCGAGAAACACAACACAGTCAGCTCAGCCAAACCTGCCACACGCCCCTCCAATGCCTTCATTGTGTACCACGGGGAGAAGCCACACACACTGGACATGGGAATCACTCCAGGCAAGCTTGCTGGTCAGTATCCACATTCCACATTCCACACCACTGGTCGGTGGTGTAGGGCATCACTCAGTGTTTTGTACAGCACTGCTAGGATTGGTCCAATTGCACAAGAATGTTTATAGTTAATTTTCTTTTAAATAATGTATATAAGTTTGTTTAATTTTACCATTTTACTGTTATATAACAGAAAATTACAATATATATATATATATATATATATATATGCATATATACAATGTGTTCATCTATGCGGCTTGATTAGAAGAAAAGTTAAAATTTTTAAACATTGACTATTTTCCGGCTTTTTACATCCTTGGCTTAAATTGATGAAATTGCATTTTTGGGCAGGTCACAGACAAAAAACCACTTAAAAAAATTAAATATATATAAAATATTTACTTTAAGGCTATTTTTTTGCAAATTGATAGGCCAGTAACTACTTGCAAAAATATGAACTTGAAAATGGCCAATTATTATTATTTTGCCATTATTTCTGGCCCCTAGTTACGCTAGAAAGGTGAAAAACATATAATTGGAATCAGAGAATATAATAATAATAATAATAATAATAACTTCTTATGCGCCAATATCCTCGAAAATCAAGCTCAGTGGCGCGACAAAACCAAGGGGTTAAGCAATTGCGTAAACGTAGAACAGTGCGTGAGTCGTTGATGGATGGACGAAGGTTCTAGGAAGCTAAGGAGGATAGGCCGCATTAAAGAGATATGTTTTTAGACGTCGGCGGAAGGAAACTATATTACCTTCCGACTTGACACTGACAGGAAGCGAATTCCACAGAGTTGGTGCAGCAACCGAGAAAGCTCGGGTCCCAGCTTTCGTCTTAACCCGAGGAATGTAAAGTGGGTTACTACTGGTTGAGCGTAGCTCTCTGGAATTCCTTGCTGGAGTTAGCATTGAGTTTAGATATGTTGGTTGTTTAGATGCGAGTGCTTGATAGGATATTGTGCAAATCTTGAAAATAATGCGATAATGCACAGGGAGCCAGTGCAATGATTTTAGAAGCGGCACCGAGCTAGAAAAACGAGGAGAACGGGTAACTACCCTTGCCAAGCAGTTCTGGACACGTTGAAGTCTTGCAATATCCTTGTTCGCAGTATTGTAAAGGAGGGAATTGCAGTAGTCAAGTCTGCTGCTTACTAGAGCTGTTGCGATGGTTTTAGCAACAGAAAGTGATAAAAATCTGTGAATACGACGAAGATCACGGATATGGTAGAAACAGCAACGGCATGTTTTTGATATGTGCTGTTTGAAATTGAAGCTTTCGTCAAAGTTAACTCCGAGATTTGAAACGGAGGGGGCTGGTGTTACACTCTGATTTAGGATATGTGTCGGGAAAAAGCCGTCGAGTTTTGCACGCTGCATTACGGTACCAATGATGATCAATTCGGTCTTGTTTGCATTTAACTTTAGTTTACTATTTTTCATCGAAAGGGAGACATCTTGGAGACAATCCCTGAGCTGGTTTAAGGAGCGGCAAGCATCTGGTGTAGTCAACGAAATGTAGATTTGGGTGTCATCGGCATAAAGGTGATGATCCAAGTTGTGACCTTGGATAACAGAGCTTAAAGGTGTTGTGTATAAAGTGAAAAGCAAAGGCCCCAAAACAGAACCCTGTGGGACACCACATGACGTGGGCAACATGTCTGAAAAGCAGTTACCTATTTTAATGGCTTGCTGTCTGTCAGTAAGATATGAAGTAAACCAGCTCAGGGCTGTGCCAGATATGCCGTACCATGTTGATAGACGTGTAATGAGAATATTGTGGTCGATGGTGTCGAAAGCGGCGGATAGGTCAAGCAGGGTCAGGGCGGTAACTTTTCCATTGTCGATGTTGAGGTTAATGTCATTGTGTACTTTTAAAAGAGCAGTTTCTGTAGAATGAAATTGTTTATATGCAGACTGCGACACATTGGATAGACTATTTTTGTAGATGTGAGATCTGAGTCGATTAGCTACAACCTTTTCAAGTATTTTTGAGATGAAACTTAGGTTGGAAATAGGTCTGTAACTGTTTAATTCTTCTTTAGGCAGAGTTGATTTCTTAAGAACTGGATTAACATGGGCACATTTAAAATCGTCAGGGAAAAAGCCGTAGCATAAAGATGCATTTATGATATCTGTTATTGGTTTAATTAATACGTCAAGGCATGCTTTCAGTAGTATGGTGGGGATTGGATCAAGGTCACACGATTTACTTGGGGATGACATGATGATTTTTCTCACTTCAGTAGTTGTAGCTGGTTCAAACGATGCAAGTTGAAAATTTAGTTGTGGAAAGTCTGCGTGAACCGTGTGCGGAGTATGACCTGTGAAAGTTGATTGTATAACACTAATTTTGTCTTTAAAATGACTCGAAAAAGAGTTACAAAAGTGACTTGATTGATGCATGAGTTGGTAGAGAAGGAGCAGGCCGCCTGTGTAAGATTTTATTGATGCATTCCCATAGCTGTTTTGGCGTAGCAGAGTTTGTTGATACCATGTTCTCATAATAATGCGACTTTGCTTTTGACATTTCTCGGTTGCATTGATGACATTGCCGGGTATAGCGTGATCTGTCTAAAGATGAACGAGATTTTCGCCACACACGTTCCAAATAACGACGGCGCTGTTTAGATTTGATTATTTCCGGGGTCATCCAGGGAGCTGGCGGTTTTTGCGACACAGATTTAGTTTTAATGGGTGCATGTTTGTCAAGCAATGTTTTAAGTATTTGATGGTACTGTTTGTACAATTCTGATAAATGTTCTCTGGGATGTGTGACGAGGTTGGACGTGGTGATATCAGCCATAAATGCTGCAATGTTGATACTGTGAAAGGCTCTGTAAAACACATTATGTTTGGACACGGCAGGGGCTGTACGAACTTTAAGATTAGCAATTACTGTATTATGGTCAGACAAGGGCCCTCTACAACTGTGGGTGTCTGGATGTTTTTGCAAGAGGAGCGAGTTATTATGATGTCGAGCCAATGGCCATGTATGTGTGTTGGGAAATTTACATGTTGTGTTGTGTCAAATGATGCTAGAAAGTCATTAAATGTAGTAGTTGTTGCAGATGGTGTGTCCAAATGAAGATTAAAGTCGCCAACAATATAAAAATCTGAGTGTATGGTTACAACATTTTCCAAAAGATCCTGGAACTGTTCAAAGAAATTAGCTGGATGACCTGGAGGGCGATAATGCAAATGAAATGACCAGAGAAACAGGAATTTGATATGTTCAGACACATTGACTCAAAGGTAGTTAGGGCTGGGCTGAAGGTTTACTTTAAACTGTTTTGAAACAAGAAAACCAACACCACCACCTCGACCAACTGGTCGTGGTTTATGGTGGAAGACATAACCGGGAGGGGAAATGTCGGCAATACATGAGGCTGTGTCATGGGGTCTGAGCCAGGTCTCAGTGACAGCAAGGATATCAATTGTTTTCGAAATTATAAGATCAGTGAGAGAGGCAGTTTTATCACGAATGGAACGAATGTTAGTGGTGGCCAGGCGAATGTTGTGCCTGACCACCGGTCCAGGATTTAGATTTACATCACCAGCTAGCAGCAGGATCAATGACAATTTAAATGTTGGCGTGGAACGGGGGATTGGCAGTAATTTTCGGTTGAAACAGAGATTAAGGCATGGCAGACTATGTAGATATGTTAAGGATTCTTGTGTGCTTATATATTTTGAGGGCGTTGAGATGACATCTGACCAGTGCGCTAGTTTACTACACAAGGTAAAATCATGGCTTCTAGAAGCTGCAGAACAGCATAACAGTAAAACACTGAATAAGAACAGTGGTGACATTTGACAAAATCTGCTCAAGTTGTAAAATTAGTGTATCATAAAATAGTAAGAGCTTGAGAACAATCAGATGTTATAAAATAGTGTAAATGTCCCAATGCGCTGTATGGGTCAACAGCACTAAAACTTAATAAAATTATAAATAAATAGATGAGAGGTCACACTGATTATAAAATTGTGTTGACCTTAAATCAGCCTACTTCTCAAATATAAAACAATATTATATATAACCAGTTGTTAAATAAAAATGATATGTATATAAAATAAAGCATTGAAAAATATCACATAGAAATAATCAAGTTGATACAATAATCTATTTAAAAGGCTAAATACAGACCGTTTAATTCTTCGCGCTCAGCAAGCCTGTGCGATGTAAAAGACGTTTAGTGCCCGTGCAAATGAAATGTGCAGAGGTCTTCACCCCCAGGGCGATTCTGGGTATAAAGAAAATGTCTTGAAAAGGCCTGTTAGTCAACAGTTTATAAGGTTTACCCTGTCTTTGTATGGTGACTGTACTGGCGCGAAAAATTAAATCGGGCTGTATTATCGCCCACAATGTTATAAACGTACAATTTCGGCGGCGTAACTGGTATAATTTACAAGAGTGCCTGCATATCCAAATAAAGTAGAGTGTTGGTCTTTAAGCTGCATCAATGTCAAACACAGAAATGCAGAATTTTGGATTACAAATGTATAATTTGAAAGGAGCAGTGAAAATAAACATGTACCACCTTACGCCACCTAGCGACCAACCCGAATGGAGCTCTTTCCATTAAGGAAATATGTAACAGGTAAAATTAACATGAATATTTATAGTTTTACTCAGAAAGGTTTATTGATGTGGTCATAGACTTTGGCAATGTCCTCTACCGACGGGAAATATTTAAAACAAGTTGAATTGTTACTAAAATTGTGGTGAACGTATCACAACCATACTTGGCAGCTAGTCTTAATTATAAACCTTTCACACAAACTGAAACAAATATCAGACAGTATTGACTACTTTTGAAAAAACTAAAGTAAAAAAGAATCAGGACAGACATTCAATTGAAGGGTATGATTTACAGAGCCTAGCAATTGATAGAATAACTCAACAGTATTATACTATGATCTAGTTTGTAGCTACATGGATGAGTATTCATTTATTTGATTAACTTAAATTTTAAGCAGTGAGAAAGCCACCACTGGAACCCTGTTTGCCTTTTCTTCCCCCATCTCAACTTGAACACGAAGCTTACTCGGTTCCAGAAATAATATGAGCTTGCATGGCTGCTAAGAACGGAGAAGCACATTTTGCAAGTATAAATAATCCTTGATTTAACATTTGAGACCACATTTGTTGTTCAGTGCCATTTTAATATGTGTTTGCCGTGCTGGTCGAGAGCAAACGATTCATTCATTAGTGATACGAACGAACCACGTTCAATCGCCGGCTCAGAGCGTTTGCTCAGGTCACGTGACCACACAAAATGGTGTTTTTTAATGTTATAATCCATAACACATCAATAAATATATATATATATATATATATATATATATATATATATATATATATATATATATATATCCACCGTAATGTATTTCCTTTCAGATCATTGCCACAGTTAAATCATACATAGTGGAAATGTTATTAAAATTGATGTAGTCTGACCGAACCGTAACGAAAGACAAATTGTGTTTGTTTACATGTACCGCTCTCATCTATTTTCAATATTTCTCACCATACTAAACATATTCCTGCAGTAAACATCAACTGGCAGTAAATATATATCCTAAAATTGACTGGCGAGATACTTCATACAAAACACAAACGAAGATTCTGCCGAATTCAACGATGTTTGTTCGGGGGCTGGCGCTCAGTGCCCGCCATGACAAATGCTGCATCGAGCGAATGTTTGCCTACGTGACCTAATTTCTTCGATCTAGTGATTCGCGTGGCAGAATTTAATCAACTATTTCATATAAAATTTGGACAGAAAAAGTCTTATAAGATAAGAGATGGGTTTGATATCTTCATTTGGTTTGGCTGAAAACTCATTTGATACTTTTTTAACGAGTTTCTTTGCCAGTTTCACGGCATTTAGGGCGCCAAGTTTACAGTCAAAATGAGGGCTGGGAATCTCTTCTGTCATGTCATTGGAAGGTATATTTAGTGTCTGGCCAACACGCGAATCACCGGCCGTTTCAAAACGTCACTAATTAAAGAAACATCTGGACAACTTTTACGGCAGCCGAGCAGAGGAGCAGACAGTATGTCACTTCAAAAAATAATTAAAATTACTTATCTGTCATCACCAGCAATAAAATGCACACAGATGCAAAGATAATACATCAGACTGTCACTGTTATAGGTATGTCATTTTATTAAACAGCAATGCACACAAAGCGAATGGATGATGGTAGAACAATGCACAAGTAGGCCAATCCATACTTCATAGGTGTGACGTTGGGTTGGAGTACGTAATAATAAAAAAAAATTTAACACAGAAGTACAACTGCGTTGCTGAGTTCGTTGTTTGTTGTGCCCCTGGCTTCTGCTCTGCCGTCGGCTTCGCGGTAGCAATCCGATCGTTTTTCAAACCGATCTACTGTGTAACTAGTACTTGGTTTGTGTGGTAATTTCTTAAGTGTTTGTTTAAAAATTGACCAGTTCCTTTGATTGTATGTAATTAACTTTAGGCACAGGAAATTTGGTGCAAAATATTGTTTGTTTGCGCTGATATCAATCGTGTTTGTCTCCTGCCAGTTCACTGTGGCTTCCACGAACTGGCCCCTTCACCAGCTTGTAAATGGCAATTAAATTGCTTACGAATGGGGCGGTGACAAACAGTATGATACTGAAATGGCCGGCTAACAGTTATGTCATGTTTTCACTATGTCAATTGAAAAACATTTACTTGTGCGCAAATATACGAATTTGTCAACTGGGTATGAACCACAGTAGCCTCGAACCATGGTGAATTACACGGTAAATGTGTAATCTAAATTTATATTTTGGGATTGATTGAAAGATGAAATCAAGCCAATAGTGAGCGTAACTAGTATAAGTAATATTTGACTGACTTCGGCAACATGTCAATTCATTTGTGCGTTTCGGCTACTGAGTTCAAGGTTATTGTAGACCGCGACAGCAGTACTGCCTTGGCTCTGAATTTATTTCAAAACTGTACACGGTACACCATTCGCAAGTTTTACTCAGTTCAACATTCGACAGTGTATTCTGTTTTAACGTAATACACATTTACGTTGGTTGTTAATGTCAATTAGTTTTATAAATCATGCAACCAGCACATTGGCTTCGGTTGCTATTGTGGCGTTTTAGGGGTGGCAGAATATAATGTATAACATGCCTCATTTATAAAGCGGTGCCATTTCATTGACTCCAACTACTGCGTTATACCGAGGCACGACTGTAATATATATATATATATATATGTGTGTGTGTTTTGGGCTGAAATTTTTCATGTGAACTAGTGGACCCACTTGGGTGGTTTAGACATTTTCAAAATTGTTCCCAGGGGTGGAGAACTTGAGGACTCAGTGTTTCAAATGACTGTATGTTGAGTAAGCCATACGTTAGGGACACAGAAACAATGTCTTTCAAACATTTTAGCGTGGGAGACTGCCTTTTTTCCAGAAGCAAGATTGTGGAAGTGCTCCGTAAGGTTTCACAAAATCCTACCATATTTATTCAGGGCAGTGGGTATGAGATCTCAGGGATTGCAAGTTTTAAAGGTTTGCCTTATACCTAGGCGTCACTGGGTAACTCGGCTAGAATATACTGCGATCACACAGAATGCTCCATTAAGAGAGTGCTATAAAATAAAAACTCAAATAATAATTTATATGGTATGTGTGGTTGAATGCCGGAAGTTGAAATCTTGCATAAATTAAACTAAAAGAAACTTTATGATGCAAACAAGTACTGTAATAGCAAATATCTGGCCCTGTGGTATTTATGTTCTAGCGCAGTACGTTACACTTGTTTGACTTGATGGTGTTACAGATCCGTCGTGTATGGGTGGCCTGAGTCTGTTACTGATGGCTGGAGAACAGACTCTACACACTCAGGGCCACAGCTCACTGACATCAGGCCACGACCCACAGAATCCAGGCCATGACTCACAAATACCAGGCCACGACTCCCAGTCAGCCGGTCATACCACACTTACTGACACTCAGACTCAATCCACCCGTGAGAAGGTAATTAACTTCAAAGTATTTTTTAAGTTCACCTTCAACCATTTCCAAACAACTTTTTGTTCCTAAGACTAAGCTAAATACTGGCAAATGTGCTTTCTCTGTAACTGCAACAATATGGAATCAACCTATTACAATTAAATCTTCAGAAACTATAGCCACATTAAAAAAAATTTAAACATTTGTTTCAAATTTGTTTTCTACAATAACATTTCAGTGGTTCCACGCACTAATGACAACTTTTGTCAGTCCCCGTTTATGATTACACCAAATGACTTTGTTTGTTGACCTCTGACCTTGTATTTTAAAGGATAGAGGTGTCATAGAAGTCTTACAATTATTATTATTATTAATACATATCCGTTTTATATCATATACTCTATTATTACAATCTATTTTATTATTTTTTATTGCAAGTAATAATTTAATCTAATAATTTATATAAATTGGTAATAAAACCTGATAAAACTTGTAGTGTTTTTATTTCATTGTTAATAATTAAATTACCAGCGTAAGTTAAATTAACTGGTCTTTGAAATGTCAAATAATAATATAAAATAATATATACAGTAGTATTACATTGCTTCCAGGGACACTCATGTTGTGTTTGTTCAACCTGTTGGTATTACAATTCTATATTTGTAATTGTTACTATTACATCAGGCCTGGTATTAGTATCATGTTTATTTTTAGCATTTTATGCTAATGTTGCAAACACGCTGAACATGTCTAAATAAAGTTATTATTAATATTTTATAGCCCACTGATGAGATGACATCGCAGGCTGACAAAGACAAGAAGAACACAGCTTTACTGCAACTGGCTGAGGTAAGACTGCCCAGCATCGTGCAAAGTTTACAACTGGTTTACAACATTTCTTTCTGCAGTATTCATAAATAACTTTTGTTTTGATACATATTAGAAAAAGTTTTTTATGTTGAAGCAAGTTGTTTAAAATTGTCCCATCTAATCTGCAGTTCCAGACAATCAGGTGGTGATTAATTATGTGTAGCATTTTGTACAATTAACTTACGTCCCCCTGTCATCACATACACGCACGCACACGTGCATGCACGCACGCACGCACGCACGCACGCACACAGTATATCTAAGTAAGATTTGTGTTTCATAAACATTCCTCCACTTGTTGTCAACAGATGTGCACGTCACGTCTCAATGGCAAAAACACATCGGGAGTTGACTCGGGCAGTACCGGACAGCTTTCGTCCACTCACCCACCCAGTGGTCAAGCGGTCAGAAGTGTCATCCCCACATCACTCTGGACACCAGAACATAAAACACAGCCGCCCTCAACATCCTCATTGACTGCAAAGGACTCGCCGATGGATTTGTCAAACAAGAAACACGAACCTGTGTGTCACCCACAAGTGTCACGTAACACATGGTTTGGGACTGCTACGGAGCGCCACCCAGTGGAAGAATTACGCACCAGCGAGGCGCTCGATCTGACACTGCCAGCGCCTAAGCTATCATTCACAGAGCTCAACATACCATGTCGAAAACCTGTGACGAAGGACGAGTCAAACCCATGTGACAGTAAACAGGTAGCGCAGCCTGGTGGCTCAAAGGAGAAACAGTCACGATGTAACCAGAAGTCGGCGGCTTTCTCGGGGCAGAACTTCACAATTTCCGGACAGAACGTTGTCGACAAAGTCCTCGAGTCGCTCTACTACCATATGAACACCCAGAATGCAACGGCAGGTGACACTAAGACCTGTCGTGTTAGAAGCAGTGGAATGGCAATGAAACGCAAAGACGAACAGAAAAGCGCTCCGGCATCACACCCGAAAGTGTCAGTACCAGCCCAATGTGCCTCCATTGAATCAAAAAATGTGGCCGCTCACAAGCAATTCACGAGGCCACCAGATGGCAGCAGCGTCAGAATGAAGCATGACGATATTCCCACTGTCTCCACGACCTTGAAGGTCAGTGACATTAAACCGTCAATGACGTTTGGTGAGATCCAGGAGACACTGATACGTCGCGCAGTGGAGGCGCCTGGCAGTCTGCTGGGGGGCAGCGTGCGACGGTTTAGTACTGGCAGTGCCTCCAGGGCTGCGGCTGTTGCCAGGTCAACCGCCAGTGCATGTCGTCGTGCCGCCAGCGTCAGCGACACAACCATTACCCAGAACGCACCATCAAAGACTTACGGTAACGTGGACGCAGTACGCAAGGAGGGACTCGGTGGTGAGTTACTGCATTTTGACTTCTATAAACTCGCTTTTAATGGCGATGTTGTAGACTGTCGGATTTTGCCTGTACATGAAAAACATTTGACTGCTACTAGATTTGTTTTCATGTAACATGTTTTCAATTCAAAATTACAAGTCAAAGTGACTTCTCAAAAAAACCCTGAAACAAATGAAGGATATCAAATATCGTCATCCTCGCACACCAGGGGTCGCTGCAGCTGATTGTGTCAGTGCCAGATCTTCTCTACCACAGGCACGTACCTTTCAAAAAATCCTCTTAAGTTTTAGCATCAGCCAAAGAAATCGCCCAGGATGAGTGTGGTTGGCCTCCAGTCATGTGATAGCTTGTGCTCGTGTTACATGTAGTATTTTGGATATAGTTATATAAATATTTGAATATACAGCTGATCATTCGGGGAGGGGCGGGTCATTGTACTGGAATTCCCAGAAATATGGTACCCGTCTTAAATTGGGGCGGGTTATAGCGGTGTTCTTACGGGTGAAGTGTCGCGATTGGCAACATCAATAAACTGGTTCAACTGACTAAGACAAGCATTTCTAGTAGAGGATTTGCCAGCTCTGGATAGTTTGTAAGAAACAGCCCTGGTGTGTGAGGAGTGATATCATAATAGTTGATACATCTCCAGAACATCTAACATTTTGTAATATTGTTATAATACTATTTTACCTTCTTCTGAAAGCTCATTTTAAGTTGCCTACATTTCTCAGTTCTGTTTCCTCTTAAGGATGTTCAACCACCAATTGGCTACTTCAGTTTTACACATCCATATTGAAGTTGACTAATACTTTCACTTTCACATTCCCAAGAGTTTTTTAGGACTCCAGCACGATAACTGTTTCAGACAGCAAGTTAGACATAGTTGCCACTGTCACTTGTGTATTGATTGAACTTGTTTACTTCCTCCCAGGCTGCAGAGTGTCACAGACGAAGGAAGTGTCACAGCATTCAGGGGTCAAAGAGAAGACACTACCTGAAATGTCTGGCAAACTGTCATCATGGCAACAATCTTTGTCCCAGGAGAGTGCACAAGAGGACAGTAGGAGGAAGTTATGTGGGAGAGGGAATGCAGAACAAGGCGTGGAGGAAGCAGGCATCAAAGAGGAGGACAGTGTGACAGTGGGGGGTGTCACATGTCCAGCCGGTGACAACAGAAATGATGTGCACACAGCGTGTGACACGAAGGACATTTACAGCTTCCATGAAGAGCCAGACCCACCAGAGTGTCACCGCCTCAAATCATGTGACACTAATTCGGGTGACAGTTTGATGACAGATGGTCGCTGTGACAGTGTAATCAGTCCACCCCCGGACACAAAAGAAGCAATATCAGCAGGGCGGAGCCCCAGTGGGAGGCCACACCCACAGGGCCCAGCAGAACCACTCAGGTGGAAAACACAACCCCGGAGACGAGAAATGAAAAAGGAAACAAAGAATATATTTAAAGACACAGTGAAGGGTGAAGCAGGAGAGACCGAGGTAGACCAGGGCAAACCACTGAAGAAGAGACGACTAAAGGTCAGGGTTGTCCCAGTTCTCTCTCTCTCTCTCTCTCTCTCCCTCTCTCTCCCTCTCCCTCCCTCTCCCTCCCTCCCTCCCTCCCTCTAAAATAAAAAAATAGCGGGCTGCGGGCCAAAATTTACTAAGGTATATATATATATATATATATATATATATATATATATATATACATACATTATAGATTTCTAAAATAAAATAAATGAATCCGATAAATCAGATTTAAATCATATAAACAGGATTGTTTAGTCATGACTGAAATCTTTTAAAAATAAACTGTTTTACTTTTTATTTCTTTGTTTTCTGTTTATTTATTTGCAGATTTATAAAAAATTTTTTTTACAAATCTTACGATATGGTTTCCAAAAAATTGGTATGTTGCTGAGAACGTGACAATTAAATGCAGTGAAGTTAATAATACAATAAGATACAAAGTAATTTTTTAACTATAATTATGGTTAAAAAAGATTCATTGCATTGAACTCTACAAGTAATCTACAAATGCGGCCGTAAAAAAGTTCAAGAGATACTAACATAGTTTGTTTAAATCATGTGTTTCTCTGACCTTCCTAAAGGTGGAAGATCGGGCAGCTGGGAAAAGCAACCAGAAGACCACCATAAGTGACCACAAGCCCACCACAAGTGACCACAAGCCCACCACAGCCAGGAGGAGACGGCGCTGTAAGACCCCTGTGACATCACCACCCCAGCAGAAGGGCAATGACTCGTCCAGTAGCTCCAGCCCAGCACAGTCCGAGGACAATCCACCACAGTCTCGAGGCACTGTGACGTCACCAACAGAGGGCGCTGACAGTTCCAGCGGTGGCGTGCGGAAGTCGCAGCGCAGCAACCGTGGGAAGAAGTACCAGGAGTTGATCTCGCAGGGACTTATCCAGCCTTCCCGCAGCGGGAGCCGGAGACAGGAGACGGGGTGAGACTGACTCGTCACTTATCACCTTGGCGTGTTTATTTCCTGGGAGGTGCTTGTTTCAATCTAAAACACGGGCTCACAAAACCTTCCAACTGCACAACTCTTGAGGCTCACAAAATCTTCCAACTGCACCCACCTTGAGGCTCACAAAATCTTCCAACTGCACCCACCTTGAGGCTAACAAAACCTTCCAACTGCACAACTCTTGAGGCTCACAAAATCTTCCAACTGCACCCACCTTGAGGCTCACAAAACCTTCCAACTGCACAACTCTTGATGTTCACAATATCTTCCAACTGCACCACTCTTGAGGCTTACAAAACCTTCCAACTGCATCACTCCTGAGGCTCACAAAATCTTCCAACTGCATCACTCTTGAGGCACACAAAACTTTCCAACTGCACAACTCTTGATTGAGACTCACAAAATCTTCCAACTGCACCATTCTCGAGGCTCAAAAAACCTCCCAATTGCATCACTCTTGATGCTCACAAAACCTTCCAACTGCATCACTTTTGAGGCTCACAAAACCGTCCAACTGCATCACTCTTGAGGCTCACAAAACCTTGCTGTCATGAAAAGCATTTCTTGGTTTTGATTGTGCCTGAAGCTCAACACTAAAGCTGTTACTGCAGAATCAGGCATACATGATAACATGATAAATTAGCATTTCAACCCAGATAACACGTGCTCCATTTAATGACAGGCGAGCCTATGGCTGCGAATATGTAAACATTGCATCGATGTGCAAGGCCGAGGGCCCACGGTGATGGTGACAGTGTGACCGCTGTCCAAAACACTTGCCCCCTTTCTTCCAAGATTGTTTTACAAAATCCACCGCTGCAGGAATGGTCTTTTGCAACACGTCAAATGTTTGACAAAATAACAATGTCTTTCCATTACGGAATTTGCACTAGCATTTTATCATTCATGCAGACAACGATATCGCCTACCACCCATAGCCAACAGCAACGTGTAATAAGATCGCTGATTGCGTGAATAATGAGTGATTCCCTCATTCGCCAAACATGCGGACGTTTACAAAAATATGAGTTCGACAGTGCATGGAAGTCTTCGTGTATGCACAACAACATTTTAGATACATTAAACGATCAATAATAAGTTATAAAATGTGACAAAACGAACGTTAATAAATAGACTAATGTATTTAGGTCACACAATTTGTCTGTGAAGGGTCGGGTTACGGGAATGTCAATGGTGGGCAGTCGGATTGTAGCCACCATTTAAAAACGGTGGCCCAAACTGGCCCGACAGCTTAAAAAACACATCGGGCCATTGGGCCAATGCCTATGTCGAGCCCGCCCATATATTTCAGTGTGACGGCCATAATAGGAATATTCCAGATCCATTCAGTATATAACATGAGACTTTAGCAAATATGTATATTATATGAATAAGATGTGTACAAATGGGCAGAGATGATATTTTAGACCATTACTGGCTAAAATAATATACTATTTCTCTTGGGTCTACTTCTTCCTAACTGTTGACATTGTCGAACCCTGTAGCTGTCACATGATCACTTTAACCAATGGGATGCATCGTTGCAGTGACGACCACCATATGAGGGTGGACGGTGACTTTGTGCCGGCTGCCAGTGGCATTGTGGGATCACGACGCAGCAGGAAAAGAGCGTTGTCGGAGGCAAGTGCCACTCACGATGACCCCACCAGGAGGACCTACAAGACAGGGTCAGTATCCCAGCATGCAACACTGCATTCAGTGGCTCTTCCATTTCAAAATTGTGTGTCATGGTTTGCCAACAAATTGTAATGGTAATATTGTGCGTAACATTACGGGGGGGGGGACGTCTGCAAGATCAAACATTCCTACATACAGTTACGCTTTAAAAACACTGCTTTGTTATATTTTTGTATAATGTAAAACATTTGGGGCTAGAATTAAAATAATACGTAGTTGCTAGAGATATGCCCAGTTTCATTAAACGATCAATAATTGATGCAAAAAAACACTCGAGATACATTGTAAATCCATTGTTTAGTATGCCTAATGTGTCATACGATGTGTGGTTAATTCAGCATCGCTTTCCAATTATATTGTGAATTTTATTTACTTATTGCAATTTAT
This sequence comes from Ridgeia piscesae, assembly GCA_025642075.2. Classification (NCBI taxonomy): domain Eukaryota; kingdom Metazoa; phylum Annelida; class Polychaeta; order Sabellida; family Siboglinidae; genus Ridgeia; species Ridgeia piscesae. The sequence goes on along the minus strand of JAODUO010001446.1, from coordinate 15,002 downwards.
GCAAACATTCAACATTAGCAGTTGCCAAAGATAGAATGGCTGTAGAATAGCATGACCATTTTGGCATGGTTCCTTTAATATGTTCATAATAAAAATTATTTAATGAAAGTATTACGCCATTTACAAGTTGCCGTATCCATGCTGACATCATCTCTCATCATTGCAGGAGTTTTGACCTCGATGCCTGCATCGCATCTCTACCAGTCTGTGACCTTGTCTTTGCAAAAAGGTCGGCCAAGCCAGCAGGTAGCGCCACATGTCCCACAAGAAAGACGGATTTGTCAGACACGAAGGAAGGCACAGGTTAGTGCAGCTGTTAGCTGCTGTGCGTGTGTTGAACTGATGTCTTCATTGGTTGTGTACATGTGTTGAACTGGTGTCTTCGTTGGTTGTGTACATGTGTTGAACTGGTGTCTTCGTTGGTTGTGTACGTGTGTTGTGCTGATGTCTTCGTTGGTTGTGTACGTGTGTTGAACTGGTGTCTTTGTTGGTTGTGTACGTGTGTTGGGCTGATGTCTTTGTTGGTTGTGTACGTGTGTTGAACTGGTGTCTTTGTTGGTTGTGTACATGTGTTGAACTGGTGTCTTTGTTGGTTGTGTACATGTGTTGAACTGATGTCTTTGTTGGTTGTGTACGTGTGTTGAACTGATGTCTTCATTGGTTGTGTACGTGTGTTGAACTGATGTCTTCATTGGTTGTGTACGTGTGTTGAACTGATGTCTTTGTTGGTTGTGTACGTGTGTTGAGGCTGATGTCTTTGTTGGTTGTGTACGTGTGTTGAACTGGTGTCTTTGTTGGTTGTGTACATGTGTTGAACTGGTGTCTTTGTTGGTTGTGTACATGTGTTGAACTGATGTCTTTGTTGGTTGTGTACGTGTGTTGAACTGATGTCTTCATTGGTTGTGTACGTGTGTTGAACTGATGTCTTCATTGGTTGTGTACGTGTGTTGAACTGATGTCTTCATTGGTTGTGTACGTGTGTTGAACTGATGTCTTCGTTGGTTGTGTACGTGTGTTGAACTGATGTCTTCGTTGGTTGTGTACGTGTGTTGAACTGATGTCTTCATTGGTTGTGAACGTGTGTTGAACTGATGTCTTCATTGGTTGTGTACGTGTGTTGAACTGATGTCTTCATTGGTTGTGTACATGTGTTGAACTGATGTCTTCATTGGTTGTGTACATGTGTTGAACTGATGTCTTTGTTGGTTGTGTACATGTGTTGAACTTATGTCTTCATTGGTTGTGAACGTGTGTTGAACTGATGTCTTTGTTGGTTGTGTACGTGTGTTGAACTGATGTCTTTGTTGGTTGTGTACATGTGTTGAACTTATGTCTTCATTGGTTGTGAACGTGTGTTGAACTGATGTCTTTGTTGGTTGTGTACGTGTGTTGAACTGATGTCTTCGTTGGTTGTGTACATGTGTTGAACTGATGTCTTTGTTGGTTGTGTACGTGTGTTGAACTTATGTCTTCATTGGTTGTGTACGTGTGTTGAACTGATGTCTTCGTTGGTTGTGTACGTGTGTTGAACTGATGTCTTCATTGGTTGTGAATGTGTGTTGAACTGATGTCTTCATTGGTTGTGTACGTGTGTTGAACTGATGTCTTCATTGGTTGTGTACATGTGTTGAACTGATGTCTTCATTGGTTGTGTACGTGTGTTGAACTGATGTCTTTGTTGGTTGTGTACATGTGTTGAACTTATGTCTTCATTGGTTGTGAACGTGTGTTGAACTGATGTCTTTGTTGGTTGTGTACATGTGTTGAACTTATGTCTTCATTGGTTGTGTGCGTGTGTTGAACTGATGTCTTTGTTGGTTGTGTACATGTGTTGAACTGATGTCTTCGTTGGTTGTGTACGTGTGTTGAACTGATGTCTTCGTTGGTTGTGTACGTGTGTTGAACTGATGTCTTTGTTGGTTGTGTACGTGTGTTGAACTGATGTCTTCGTTGGTTGTGAATCGTGTGTTGAACTGATGTCTTCATTGGTTGTGTACGTGTGTTGAACTGATGTCTTCATTGGTTGTGAACGTGTGTTGAACTGATGTCTTCATTGGTTGTGTACGTGTGTTGAACTGGTGTCTTTGTTGGTTGTGTACGTGTGTTGAACTGGTGTCTTTGTTGGTTGTGTACGTGTGTTGAACTGGTGTCTTTGTTGGTTGTGTACATGTGTTGAACTGATGTCTTCATTGGTTGTGAACGTGTGTTGAACTGATGTCTTCATTGGTTGTGTACGTGTGTTGAACTGATGTCTTCATTGGTTGTGTACGTGTGTTGAACTGATGTCTTTGTTGGTTGTGTACATGTGTTGAACTTATGTCTTCATTGGTTGTGAACGTGTGTTGAACTGATGTCTTTGTTGGTTGTGTACATGTGTTGAACTTATGTCTTCATTGGTTGTGTACGTGTGTTGAACTGATGTCTTCGTTGGTTGTGTACGTGTGTTGAACTGATGTCTTCGTTGGTTGTGTACGTGTGTTGAACTGATGTCTTCGTTGGTTGTGTACGTGTGTTGAACTGATGTCTTTGTTGGTTGTGTACGTGTGTTGAACTGATGTCTTCGTTGGTTGTGTACGTGTGTTGAACTGATGTCTTCGTTGGTTGTGTACGTGTGTTGAACTGATGTCTTCGTTGGTTGTGTACGTGTGTTGAACTGATGTCTTCGTTGGTTGTGTACGTGTGTTGAACTGATGTCTTTGTTGGTTGTGTACATGTGTTCAACTGATGTCTTCGTTGGTTGTGTACATGTGTTGAACTGATGTCTTCGTTGGTTGTCTACGTGTGTTGAACTGATGTGTTCGTTGGTTGTGTACGTGTGTTGAACTGATGTCTTCATTGGTTGTGTACGTGTGTTGAACTGATGTCTTTGTTGGTTGTGTACGTGTGTTGAACTGATGTCTTCATTGGTTGTGTACGTTTGTTGAACTGATGTCTTCATTGGTTGTGTATGTGTGTTGAACTGATGTCTTCGTTGGTTGTGTACGTGTGTTGAACTGATGTCTTCATTGGTTGTGTACGTGTGTTGAACTGATGTCTTCGTTGGTTGTGTACGTGTGTTGAACTGATGTCTTCATTGGTTGTGTACGTGTGTTGAACTGATGTCTTTGTTGGTTGTGTACATGTGTTGAACTGATGTCTTCATTAGTTGTGAACGTGTGTTGAACTGATGTCTTTGTTGGTTGTGTACGTGTGTTGAACTGATGTCTTTGTTGGTTGTGTACGTGTGTTGAACTGATGTCTTCATTGGTTGTGAACGTGTGTTGAACTGATGTCTTCATTGGTTGTGTACGTGTGTTGAACTGATGTCTTCATTGGTTGTGTACGTATGTTGAACTGATGTCTTCATTGGTTGTGTACGTGTGTTGAACTGATGTCTTCATTGGTTGTGTACGTGTGTTGAACTGATGTCTTCGTTGGTTGTGTACGTGTGTTGAACTGATGTCTTCGTTGGTTGTGTACGTGTGTTGAACTGATGTCTTCATTGGTTGTGTACGTGTGTTGATCTGATGTCTTCGTTGGTTGTGTATGTGTGTTGAACTGATGTCTTCGTTGGTTGTGTACGTGTGTTGAACTGATGTCTTCGTTGGTTGTGTACATGTGTTGAACTGATGTCTTCGTTGGTTGTGTATATGTTGAACTGATGTCTTCGTTGGTCGTGTACATGTGTTGAACTGATGTCTTCGTTGGTTGTGTACGTGTGTTGAACTGATGTCTTCGTTGGTTGTGTACATGTGTTGAACTGATGTCTTCGTTGGTTGTGTACATGTGTTGAACTGATGTCTTCGTTGGTTGTGTATGTGTGTTGGGCTGATGTCTTTGTTGGTTGTGTATGTGTGTTGAACTGATGTCTTCGTTGGTTGTGTACATGTGTTGAACTGGTGTCTTCGTTGGTTGTGTACGTGTGTTGAACTGATGTCTTCATTGGCTGTGTACGTGTGTTGATCTGATGTCTTCGTTGGTTGTGTACGTGTGTTGAACTGATGTCTTCATTGGTTGTGTATGTGTGTTGAACTGATGTCTTCGTTGGTCGTGTAGAACATCAGATGTTCTTGGATTGAATTCAGTCGTCAGGATGCCATTTCATTTACTTTGCATTACCTCAGTTCACGCAGGTATATGAATGAATTCCTGGTTATAGACAGCAGTGGATATCAGCATATGAACTGTTTCTGTGCAGTAATTGCAGCATGGCTGAATACTTCCTTTAGAAGCTAATCAACATACACCCACTTTTCAGTATATCAGGTCCACCATTTATTGTTACTTCCGTCGAACCAGTGACAATATCAGAAAGTTCCACCTGTGTCAACAACCTCTGCACCGCTTCAAGTTTACACAACGTTAGTGGTGCCATATTAGTTTACAACGGACACAGCAAGTTTGTTGTCTCCACCTGGTGGATGACACTGGAAACAGTAAAACTACACCTAAAGCACCACCATGTCGTTGTTGTTGTTGTTGTTGTTGTTGTTGTTGTTGTCGTCAAAGAAGCCTGTTTTATTAAGAATTTTTCTTAGGCCTACTGTAAACTTAATAGAATGAGTGCAGTCTATGATAGTGCTGTGAGAAGTCCTCATTGTTAGATAAATTATGTATGTATCAAACATTTCATTCTAGTTCCAGCTAACTGTATAATCAATTATTGAGTTGAGCGTCAATTCCAAAATGGCATTGGGGAATAAAATTCCAAAATGGAATTGACTTCTGCCTGCTGTTTTATGATGTAGCTACCTAACTGGAGTAATTCCCCCAACAGATTTGAACATCGTCGAGGTGCGTCGACTGACGAAGCAGCAATCTCAGAGTGAGGCTGACTCCGAGACTCGACTGAGTGGCAGTCAGAAGCGCAAAGCGCGAAAATGTTCCATCACTCATCTGCTGGAGAGTCGCTCAAGCACGACCACAAACACAACACCTAATGGTAAGTCACTGCACCTGTACAGGTGCACATTGACACAGATGTCAACACATACGATGAACATAAAGTAAAATAAATGCGTAATAAAAACATCTTTAGAAATTATCCATCAAGACCGATAGATTAAGCTGGAACTAAAACAGTTTTAACACACATAATCTCTGCAGGTGAGATAGGTATTTAATTCCTGATAATGCAACTACAGGTGACAAACAATCTTGGAAGTGATTTGGCTTAGCACGGATATTTCTGAATCATCGGCCTGAAGGAAGTTGTTTGAAGAGATGATGGGTGAGATGTGTTGAGTGATACATTCGTCAGCTCTCTTCTACGATATCCGGCTGTATAGATGATCTCAATGCCAGCAACCTTAGATGCTGTTTTCACCACTCTGAAATCAATTAGCTTTGGCATATTACCAGATATAACAATGTATGTTACTTTTACTTTTCCTGTAGTTGGCGCCACTGGTCCCACCATGACAATCCAGAAACAATCCGAGTACTTGGAAAATAACAACAACAACAGCAGCCAGGTCGCGCCACCGTTCTCCGAAGTCACTGCCACTATCGCAACTTGCAGCATCGGACTCGGCCTCCTGGAGGATGTTGCTGGAACTGAAGAATGCCAAAGGTAATTATGTCGCGTCAGTCAACCTTCTTATAAATCTTTTGGTATTTTAATAAAATGTAATTTAGTTTTATGTATACAGGAGGTAGCACAGATTCTTGCACTCTGGGCTGGCTGCCATTACAGATTTTTTATAATCATTACGAATATGGACCTACTAATGTAACAGGCTGTTGTGGTGGCTGGGGGGGGCAAGCCTAGACTAGGGTGGTGGCTGGGGGGGCAAGCCTAGACTAGGGTGGTGGCTGGGGGGCAAGCCTAGACTAGGATGGTGGCTGGGGGGCAAGCCTAGACTAGGGTGGTGGCTGGGGAGGGCGAGCCTAGACTAGGGTGGTGGCTGGGGGGCAAGCCTAGACTAGGGTGGTGGCTGGGGGGCAAGCCTAGACTAGGATGGTGGCTGGGGGCAAGCCTAGACTAGGATGGTGGCTGGGGGAGGGGCGAGCCTAGACTAGGGTGGTGGCTGGGGGCAAGCCTAGACTAGGGTGGTGGCTGGGGGCAAGCCTAGACTAGGGTGGTGGCTGGGGGGGCAAGCCTAGACTAGGATGGTGGCTGGGGGCAAGCCTAGACTAGGATGGTGGCTGGGGGCAAGCCTAGACTAGGATGGTGGCTGGGGGCAAGCCTAGACTAGGATGGTGGCTGGGGGCAAGCCTAGACTAGGATGGTGGCTGGGGGCAAGCCTAGACTAGGATGGTGGCTGGGGGCAAGCCTAGACTAGGATGGTGGCTGGGGGGCAAGCCTAGACTAGGTGGTGGCTGGGGGCAAGCCTAGACTAGGATGGTGGCTGGGGGCAAGCCTAGACTAGGATGGTGGCTGGGGGGCAAGCCTAGACTAGGATGGTGGCTGGGGGGCAAGCCTAGACTAGGGTGGTGGCTGGGGGAGGGGCGAGCCTAGACTAGGGTGGTGGCTGGGGGCAAGCCTAGACTAGGGTGGTGGCTGGGGGGCAAGCCTAGACTAGGGTGGTGGCTGGGGGGGGCAAGCCTAGACTAGGGTGGTGGCTGGGGGGCAAGCCTAGACTAGGGTGGTGGCTGGGGAGGGGCAAGCCTAGACTAGGGTGGTGGCTGGGGGGGCAAGCCTAGACTAGGGTGGTGGCTGGGGGCAAGCCTAGACTAGGTGGTGGCTGGGGGCAAGCCTAGACTAGGGTGGTGGCTGGGGGGGCAAGCCTAGACTAGGGTGGTGGTGGGGCAAACCTAGACTAGGGTGGTGCCTGGAGTGGCAAGCCTAGACTAGGGTGGGGGGCAAGCCTAGATTAGGGTGGTGGCTGGGGGGGCAAGCCTAGACTAGGGAAAAAACAATTTATCAACATTAAATTTTTTGATTCAGTTGCAGCCACTTTGTGAATGTGCCAATGAGAAAGACTTGATTAACTACCATGGGGGGTGGATGGAGGGGGCACTGCCTGCACTAGTAGTACTGTGTATATGCTAACTTCATAGGCCATTTTCTCTAGGCTCCTAGATGAAGGGTTTGTTTTTCAGATGGTATACCTAGAATGTTATACAGACATTCCCTAAACAAGGGTTTAATTTCAAGGAACTCTCCTTAGTATAAGGCTAGGGCTTTCATCACAGCATTCCAGGTTAACTATCACATATATTTTGGCATATATAAGAAACTAGTCAGTGCAATTTTCAATACAATACAATACAATACAATACAATACAATACAATACAATACAATACAATACAATACAATACAATACAATAACCTTTAATAATCCCTGAAAGAGGAAATTCCTGTGGTAGATATTCATATAACACAACACAATGACAAGAAGTCATGTCTTCTAACTCAAGAGGACCCCCCAATGACCTACTTCCAATTTTGCCAAAATGACCAGACATGTCACAGATGTGTCCCTAGATCAAGGGTATTCTTTTTGCCAGTTGATATAAGAGTAGTCCCCCCCCTCACCTCGGAATGAGGGGCCATTATGGAATACAATAGTATTTTACATAATATACTTGAATAAAATAAATATGCATATCACTACAATAAAGCAAAATAGAAGAAACATTAAAACTTCTAAAACCATAACCAATTATATTCGAATGAAATGATCCATTTTCTTGGTTCATTGTTAATTAGTAAATGTTTTACCTATACAAAAAAAGTCTCCCTAGATTTTGGCTGTTTCTCGCAGCCTTCTTCAGTGGTCTGAATTCAGTCCGTTGAAGAAGGCTGTGAGAGACAGCCAAAATATATGGAGAAAAAGTTTCTCGAAGTAAATTACTAATTAGTTTTATTTTAATTGTGAACTATATTATATGTATTTTGTGTATGTTTACTTGAAGTATGTGCGTGTTTATTTGAAGCGTTTGTGTTTTCTTGTAGTGTATGTGTTTGTGTCTACTGAAAGCATAATAATGCTTTCAGTAAATGTATTATGTATTTGTGGGTAGGATAAGTGTTTGTGTGTTTACTTCAAGTGTACGTGTTTGTGTGTTTGCAGTCTACCGGTGGGTGATGCCATCACAGCTGGCACCACAAGTACAGCCATCGTCGTCACGTGATCATACAAAGATGTCACATGATCACACAAAGTTGTCACATGACCCAGCCGAAAGGTCAAGCACAGCTACACGTTGGGATGACTCATCTAGTCTGATGCACAAACAGTCCTCTTTGTGGTGTTTTTAATGGATTTTACAAAATCATTTTCCAGGTGAAGACGTTCGATGTGCCTAGTCGAAGGGAATCGAGATAGCCTTGACTCGCTTTAGAAAAATGTGGGTGTAAAACTTTATTTACTCCACATTTATCAGCATCTCACTGAATTTCACAGTTAGGAATAGTGGGCATCATTGTTCCCATTCCACTCAGACTCTGTCACTTGCAGCGAATCACATTCAAATTATGTCAGCTATTTTTATTAACTTCTTGAGACAGTTGTTATAACAAATCAGGTTATTGCAAAATATATTGCTTCTAATCTAAAATCGTGTCGGTTAAAATGCAAATTAAAACTTATTGTTTTTGTGCTGTACAGGGAATATTTAGAATCATCAATGGCTGGTGTTTAGGGGTTTATGTGTTTGGGCTTATTACAAAAACACCCACTGTGTAAGGCTGATAACACACGTGTCACATTTACAACAGACCTTCGTGCCGTGATTGAGATGATGTACAATGAACTCTTTCCTATCGCTGTATCCATATTTTAACAGCTGTGACTGATTTTATCTAATAAGATAATTCCCCAAACGTTGTACATTTTACAGCAATGGAGTGTTTAAGTCTATTAATAATGGGATTAGCATGAAAAGATGACTGTCATTGTAGACACAGACTGGGTACAGGGCATTTGGGTTACATTAATAAACGAACATTGTGAAAGTCAGCGTGTGAGGTATCAGAAATCAAACCTGTGTTGTGTACATAATTGTTAGTGGTGGAGATCTTTGTGAGTATTTTATAATATGAATTTGGATGATGTTAATTATTCTGTATGACGTCTGCTATAATATGTTATGTATTTGTTATATGCGTACACATAGAGATTAAAGAATTGTCAGTGACATAAGCCAGTAACGTGCGCCATCAAAGTAATGTGGGCCGTCCCCGTTGATTTCAATTGCCCAGTGCATACAAAACGACTGAAATTGTTGTTCGGTTTTACCTGCAGTTTTCTTATAGAGACTGGTTCAGTCTCGCAGGATTAATCAGTGGGAGGTAGAATCAGTTCTAGAGGAAATGTAGGAAGACATGGTGGCCCTCGTTGTAATGTGTAGGAGTTATACAAGGTGTTTGTTGAATCGTAATACTTCATACAGGATTGTGCACGATGCAACGATCTTGACAGTCGGTGAGTTCACACGGCCAGAATCGAACATGTATATTTATTCAGTCGCAAGGTGTTAACTTTGGATGTGTTTACAAAATGCTGAAAGAGTATGGATTGTTTGTGGGTTTTCTGTTGCTATGGAACAAGCTTCGGAACACAGTTGTCATAATTTTTAATTCAGTTCAGTTATTTATTACATATATGTATGTATTATGAATTTGGAAAGTCCAAAATTAAAGTAGAAAGGCATTGCTTATTAGGCACTTTCCCCCAAACTTTTTATACGTAAAGCGACAGACAATTGAGGTACAGTTCACTGCAGATATATTGCTATTGTTTCTGCCGTCTTTACAATTGCTCATTTGATGTAACGTTTACATTTACCATTACGCTAGATAATGCCTTGCACGTAGTGATGTTTTGGAAAGCGGTTGGGTGATATGTTGTTGATTTTGCTGGTGTGTATCGCATAATAAACCAAGTGGAAAGTGCCTGTTTGCTTGGAAACAGCTCTTTATACAGAAGTGCTCAAATGTATGACAAACCAAACATATTTCCTGGTGGTAGTTGGTAAATGTATCCCGTTAAACTGTATGTTCTTGCCGCAGCACGTAATTATTATAATCAACGCCATGTGTAAACTTGTTTATCCTTTGATAAGTGTATTGAAATGAGTCGAATAGACATATTATGTACAGTATTGTTATGCCTCTTCTCGGTCGTGGTGTCTTTACACAGTTTCTCAGTGACTATCTGAGAAACCAATGACAACGACCAATGCTGGTGAACGTGTATTGTGATATATGGGTTAGTGAAAGTCTCTTATCATATGGGAACTAGTGAAAATGTATTATGACAAGTGAATTAGTGAAAGTGTATTATGATATAAAACCACTCAAGTATTTAGCAAAGTTACACTGTAAGTTGTCACGCTTGAGTGACGGTGTTGCTTGTCAAACCACCGTCTTCTCGCCGTGCGTGTGTCGAGAGTATTAGACGCGCCGTAATCATCCGAAGACACGTGCTTAATTTATATGCACAAGTTCTTTACGATATTTGTTAACGACCTATTACAATAAAGATATATAGCTATGCGACGTCGTTGTAATTCATTCATGCGAGTTTGCGGTCTGGGAGAACTGATGTCGCTTGTAATAATCTGGCCGAACCGTCAACAGCTTAGATACAGATCTACGATAAAGTGCCAGACCACTGGAAACAGGATTCTACGCCTATCATATTTGTAAATATTTATCTTTGACCAATCTAAGTCCATTAACATGGGAGCGCCAGATTTTAAGTATAGCAATAACTATATACTTTTGTATATACAAAAGAATATTAACATAAATATTGTCAATTTTTCAGTTAAACGTTACCTTTTATGTGATGCCAAAGGTAGTTCAAAGTTCAATTTAATCTGGCAGCTACAGCCCACTGCATTCTCCATACTGGGTGCTCTCATGTTGACCGCGCGCGTGCGCATCCACACACACACACACACACACACACACACACACACACACACACACACACACACACACACACACACGAGTATTGTATAACGACTTGTATATACGATTGACTAGGCAAGAAATCGGCACCATTTTTAGATCTTTGTTGCCCAGAACCTTCCAACGTAACACAATAGTCGATACACCTGGCCACGATACCGCATCATAAATCGTTAAGTAACGAAACTATTATTGCTTACAATGAACAATGTGTAGGTTATAGCTATAACACATAAAATCATATACACACGTAAGCACAAAAGGATGAACAGACAGGTGCGTGCGCGCGCGTATACACACTCAATATCAATAGAAAATTATTCATAATAAACCAAACAGCTATTACATGTTAACCCAACACCACAAAATAACTAAACTATGACAAGTAACATACTACATGGGTTCAGATACTGAACCTAGCATTCTCACGAGTGTTCCACCCGCTACCTAGGCTTGTCGTTTTAGTACATAATCATCAGTTGGTATGGATTAAGAGAGAACTTAATTGCACAAATATATTAACATTACACCTGCTATGCGCTATACCAGTGCATTTTGCAAAGCAGGTTTTTTGTAGATGTAACTGTAAACTGAACATTTACTTCATTTATGTCAACGCATATGTTTCAAACCCCTTTAAAATAGTAAACATAACAAAATACGAAGAACAATAACAATACTATGTTAGCAAAGTGTGTGAAATTGCAAACAATTGATAGAGCAGTTCAGTGAACGTCTGCCGAGTACAGCTGACACGTTGTAAGGTGTGACCTTTCACGAAGCAGTAGTCTAGTCGACGAGAATCCGATGACACCGTGGTCGTCTCCTGCTCCTTAGACTAGTGTTATCTCACCTCAGCATATTCTGCAGAGTCTGCTGCGGTCACAGGTGTCTACAACACGATATTTTAAATCAAACAATACATTCACGTAATTGTGTAGTGCACCAATCACCGCTCTATTGGAATATTCGGCTGTGTCATTAAGACTACCTCTCCTGTTGATGACAACCATTTGTGCCATATCTGATATTTTCAAGTTACATTTTACAGCAAATAAACTGGTCTGCAAAATGGCACAAATAGGTAGTAATGAATGTGTTTCCCATGACAAATCAAAACTGTTTATGAACATTATTATGTATTTGTTTGCAATCAATGTACAGTCAGACCAATTATTTAATTTCCCGCTTTTTCCCAGCTTTTAATATACACAAATCAGCTCACATAATGCGATAGTAATTTTTTTACAAGAGCTTGAAAAATTGAAGTGGGTGTGTCACGTTGAATACACACGTTCACATAGGTGTTCTTTTGTTGAATGACGACGTCAACATTCTCATAAGCTGCTCCTGGAACAGGTCGCTGTCTGCCTGCTGGTCTGTCAATTCTGGCGTACGCTCCTTCAAGTAGATGAATACAAAACACCAATGATAGAACATTTGTTAAATGCAGTCTATGTAAATAATTGCTAGATTTTTTTAATATATGCACTGAATATTCGTATAATTAAACCGCCTGACTAGTGTCGTTGTTTGGACAGGTAATTTGAAAGGACTTGCGTAACCTTGATTGGAAAGTTTAAACACGCACACACGCACACAAAGGCATACACACGCACAAACACATACATACACTCACGCACACACAAGCACCACCACACAACACACGCACACACACATGCACACACGCACACCACACACACACACACACACACACACACACACACACACACACACACACACACACACACACACACACACACACACACACACACACACACACACACACACACACACACACACACACACACACACACACACACACACACACACACACACACACACACACACACACACACACACACACACACACACACACACACACACACACAAATCAAACATACACACAGTAAACAGTACACATGTACAGCTTGGTTCCGACATTTATGATTTAGAAGTACAATTGTATTTGTTTACATACCGTGGACTGCTGGTGTGTTTGTCGTTGCGTCCCCACCCAGACTTTCATACTGTTTGGTGTCGTCAGCAGCTTCTGTTGATGACTGGACGTCGGACATTTCCATCGGAGATTGTCGTTTTCTAGCAACTCTGCAATAAAAATAAATATCTAGTATTAATTAGGCATTGCCAAACGTTGCAAACCATGAAAATCAATGGCGATATTTAGGCTTAATTGAGAGTTCATAGTGATAAATAAAATTGGGTCAATAAATGTTTTTTTAAATTTACACATTTCACCTACTCAGTAGAACCCTGTGCACCTTTCTCTGAATGAACAAATCACAAATTGTAACTATGAAATTACAGGAAAAACTTAACTTGTATCCCTATATATATATGTGTCAATACAGCGGTATTAACTGCGCACTATCACTGCGGTGTATATCAATTAAAAATAATATAGGGCTTACATTCAAAGACACATCGTAAGCCCTGGAAATGTGTAAGTTTTACATTCAATCATACTTTTTGTTATATGCATTCGATAATACGCAATGGTCGGGATGAAATTCGACTCGTAATCGAAATTTCGAATATTCTATCATCTTTCCGCCATTCGATTCAATAAGAAAAAAGTAGCCTTATAAATAAATATCTTTCGAGTACTTTCCTTCATATCATTCGTCAATAGGAGCGAGCTTACAATATCGTATACCTGAATAGCCACATACAAAGGACCTTTTAAATGCGCTTAAATTCCTGAATTCGATATCTCATTGGTCAGTTCATTTGATATGATGGAATTCTAAGACACTGAATATTCGTATTCGATTCGACTCGTATTCAACATTTTCGAGACATTCGATTCGAGATTCGATTCAGATACATTCGTCATAACCTTAATTGACGTATTACATGACAAGTGAATCAAGTAGGTATACTTATACGACATTCCAGTTACTTTACATTAATAATCCATATTCACGTTTTCTATGTTACTGGTGCACCAAATTGTACAATTTTTTAAGTCAAAGACACCAATTTTAATACATGCCATACCTGTTGTGATATGTTCCCTCTGAAACAAAGACAACACCAACATGAACAAAGACAAAGAATAAGTGCTACCAGGTTAACAGAGTCACACAGATAATACACATAGCATTATTTTATGGTATAGTACTACATATGGGTATAGCCAGTGCTCACGCAGTGCTATCTTCTAGGACGGTTGAAGGTATTATCCATAATGTGTTAAATATATCAAAACTTGTGAAGAGTAAGATAATAGCTCTAATTACATCAATTGGTGAATACTGAAGACATCGTACCATTGCAGTGTGATTGCTGTCTTTTTATCCTGACGAATGCAAACATCAGTCCAAGGATACAGACAACGAGCAGACTGCCCAAGACGGCTGACACAATTGTAACTGCGCTGTTTCCTGTAACATTGAAAATAAAACACAGACAAGCGTAACCTGTGTAAATCATACATCGTTTCCACAACACTATGTGTATCACGCATAACGTATGATGCACGTGTATAATACTATATATATATATAATATATATATATATATATATATATATATATATATATATATATATATTATACACGTGTATATATACTCCTAAATGCAGCTTAGGCAGAATTCAATATTAGGGTCCTCGATATACTCTCAAAGTCACAAATATAGTTTAATTTTGGTACAAATAATTATTTGGTTAACCTATGTACAGTATCAATTCAAATTATAAAATAAAATGTATTATTCACGCAAGCAGACGTCTAGCTTTTAAGACAGACAGGCATAGGTGTGCATAAAAATAGGGAAATATCTATAATGGCGGTCGACCAGGTTGGGGCGGGTTGGCTTGTTGTATTAGTGGCGGGTTGGCTTGTCCCATACGTGTTACTTTAATGACGTCTCACCCATTCAGTGCCGTTGGTAGTATACTATACTGTTGTTTTAATTTATGTTCAGCACACTATGATTGATACATCTTGATATTTATGTTTCAGTTTCCAGTATCCATAGTGCAACTATGAGGACATACAAACGTACAACGAGCGACGGCGTTACCTCACTAAGCAACATGAATGCTGCTGTCACCGAGGTGCTGGTGGAAGGTAAAAAGTGTCGCACTGTTGCTAAAGCCCATAACGTCAGCGAATCAACGTTGCGTCGGTAC
>JAODUO010001445.1:87500-100953 GCA_025642075.2 Ridgeia piscesae | reverse complement strand
TAGCATTTGCTGAAGTTCATGGAGTGTATTAGCGCATATGAGTAAGTCGTCGGCGAAACGAAGGTGACTAAGATATTTGCCGTCTATCTTCAAGTCTCTCTGGCTTCGGCGATATGGTATCTCCCTGTAATACTCCTCTCCTTATGTTGATTTTGTTGCTTTCTTTGTGTAGGTGGACTGTCACCTTGCTGTTGGTGTAGATTTCATTGATGAGCTCGATGTACACATCTTCTATTCCCTGTCCTTGAAGCGATGTCAGTACTGCTTGGGTTTGCACCGACTCAAAGACTTTCTCGTAGTCAGCGAATGCGATGCAGAGTGGGACATTATATTCTCGGTACTTCTCCTTCAGTTGGTTTACGACGTGGATGTGGTCTGTCGTTGAGTATCTGCTTCTGAATCCATATTGCTCTCGTGGCTGGTGTTCGTCGAATGTCTTCTGTAGCCTTTTTGTTAGTATTTTCGTGAGAACTTTGATAGTAGACAAGATAAATCTGCCTCCCCTTCCTCTTTTGCCTGTACAGATCGCAGCTGCCGTACACAATGCTACTGTGGAAATACGAAAGTGTTCCAATGTTCTTTCGTGTTGAAATTTTAAGTACTGAAAACATAATTAGTGCTACTGCTATTATCAATTCCACAACGTCAGTGTCAGTCAGTCATACAAAGCTCGTCTTACTCACCGAATATGCAGTGAACAATAAACACGCTGAGGATCACAGAGTAGGCCTATAGCGGCGCCTGTGCCATTTCGGTTAAGCCGAACGATCGTGTTTTGTTGTCAGGTAATGTTGTGTTTGACGTGTGAAGTCATCGCATCAGATCCATGGTTACGTATGTATGTATGTCAACTGATATTTCCTTCACGGTCAGTTGATTGTCATTATTATTGGTAAGTATACTTAACATCGCATGTTATCAATTCATTCAAGTGGTATTATAATTTGTAGGTACTTTGAATATCGTATTTATTTATTCTGTGTAATTATGTAATGCACTGGAGAATACATATTGCATTGTCTTGCTATTTACAATAAGTTAACAGTTCAAGTAAATATTACTGGCAATCTATACTTGAGCCCATTATAGAACACTGCCGTTCAGACATATAGGGGTTTTAATCAACCTGTTGGAAAGGTCGTTGTCATCAAATCAATAGCATCTAAATAGTATTTAGTACATCAAATCAAAAGTATCTAACTTTCTCCACCACCATTGACATTCCACGTGTATTAATTAACATACAGAACAGTAATATATTAATAACAGCAACAATGATATATATTTTATATAGCGCCACATCCAAATTAGTTTATGGTATTTTGCAAAGAAAGCTAACAATAACACGTTCTAATAAAGTAATCAAGTACAAAAGTATATATATATATATATATATATATATATATATATATATATATATATATATATATAGTATATATATATATATATATATATATATATATATATATCATACAATACATAATATATATATATATATATATATATATATATATATATATATATATATTGCTGTAACATGACATCGCATTTCTCCTAACGTGGTGAGCTGTAACACGACATATCACATTTCTCTTGAGGTGATGAGCTGTAACACGTCATCACGTTTCTCTTGCGGTGGTGAGCTGTAAAACGACATCACGTTTCGCGTGAGGTGGTGAGCTGTGACACGACATCACGTTTCTATTGAGGTGATGAGCTGTAACATGACATCACGTGTCTCTTGAGGTGGTGAGCAGTAACACGACATCACGTTTCGCGTGAGGTGGTGAGCTGTAACAAGACTTCACGTTTCTCTAGAGGTGGTGAGCTGTGACACGACATCACGTTTCTCTTGAGGTGGTGAGCTGTACACGACATCACGTTTCTCTTGAGGTGGTGAGCTGTAACACGACATCACGTTTCTCTTGAGGTGGTGAGCTGTGACACGACATCACGTTTCTCTTGAGGTAGTAGCTGTAACACGACATCACGTTTCTCTTGAGGTGGTGAGCTGTGACACGACATCACGTTTCTCTTGAGGTAGTAGCTGTAACACGACATCACGTTTCTGTTGAGGTAGTGAGCTGTAACATGACATCACGTTTCTCTTGAGGTGGTGAGCTGTAACAAGACATCACGTGTCTCTTGAGGTGGTGAGCTGTAACACGACATCACGTTTCTCTTGAGGTGGTGAGCTGTAACACGACATCACGTTTCTCTTGAGGTGGT
This sequence comes from Ridgeia piscesae, assembly GCA_025642075.2. Classification (NCBI taxonomy): domain Eukaryota; kingdom Metazoa; phylum Annelida; class Polychaeta; order Sabellida; family Siboglinidae; genus Ridgeia; species Ridgeia piscesae. Next base: position 98,724 of record JAODUO010001445.1, on the reverse strand, counting down.
GAGCTGTAACATGACATCACATTTCTCTTGAGGTGGTGAGCTGTAACATGACATCACGTTTCTCTTGAGGTGGTGAGCTGTAACAAGACATCACGTTCTCTTGAGGTGGTGAGCTGTAACAGACATCACTTTTTTGGGGGGGAGCTGTAACACGACATCACGTTTCTCTTGAGGTGGTGAGCTGTAACACGACATCACTTTTCTCTTGAGGTGGTGAGTTGTAACACGACATCACGTTTCTCTTGAGGTGGTGAGCTGTAACACGACATCACGTTTCTCTTGAGGTGGTGAGCTGTGACACGACATCACGTTTCTCTTGAGGTGGTGAGCTGTGACACGACATCACGTTTCTCTTGAGATGGTGAGCTGTAACACGACATCACGTTTCTCTTGAGATGGTGAGCTGTAACACGACATCACGTTTCTCTTGAGATGGTGAGCTGTAACACGACATCACGTTTCTCTTGAGGTGGTGAGCTGTAACATGACATCACGTTTCTCTTGAGGTGGTGAGCTGTAACACGACATCACGTTTCTCTTGAGGTGGTGAGCTGTGACACGACATCACGTTTCTCTTGAGGTAGTAGCTGTAACACGACATCACGTTTCTCTTGAGGTGGTGAGCTGTGACACGACATCACGTTTCTCTTGAGGTAGTAGCTGTAACACGACATCACGTTTCTGTTGAGGTAGTGAGCTGTAACATGACATCACGTTTCTCTTGAGGGGGTGAGCTTAACAGACATCACTTTTTGAGGTGGTGAGCTGTAACAAGACATCACGTTCTTTTGAGGTGGTGAGCTGTAACACGACATCACGTTTCTTTGAGGTGGTGAGCGAAACCCGGACATCACGTTTCTCTTGAGGTGGTGAGCTGTAACATGACATCACGTTTCTCTTGAGGTGGTGAGCTGTAACATGACATCACGTTTCTCTTGAGGTGGTGAGCTGTAACAAGACATCACGTTCTCTTGAGGTGGTGAGCTGTAACAAGACATCACGTTTCTCTTGAGGTGGTGAGCTGTAACACGACATCACGTTTCTCTTGAGGTGGTGAGCTGTAACACGACATCACTTTTCTCTTGAGGTGGTGAGTTGTAACACGACATCACGTTTCTCTTGAGGTGGTGAGCTGTAACACGACATCACGTTTCTCTTGAGGTGGTGAGCTGTGACACGACATCACGTTTCTCTTGAGGTGGTGAGCTGTAACACGACATCACGTTTCTCTTGAGGTGGTGAGCTGTAACACGACATCACGTTTCTCTTGAGATGGTGAGCTGTAACACGACATCACGTTTCTCTTGAGGTGGTGAGCTGTAACACGACATCACGTTTCTCTTGAGGTGGTGAGCTGTAACATGACATCACGTTTCTCTTGAGGTGGTGAGCTGTAACATGACATGTTTCTCTTGAGGTGGTGAGCTGTAACAGACATCACGTTTTCTTGAGGTGGTGAGCTGTAACATGACATCACGTTTCTCTTGAGGTGGTGAGCTGTAACATGACATCACGTTTCTCTTGAGGTTGTGAGCTGTAACAAGACTTCACGTTTCTCTTAAGATGATGAGCTGTAACACGGCATCACGTTTTTCTTGAGGTGGTGAGCTGTAACACGACATCACTTTTCTCTTGAGGTGGTGAGTTGTAACACGACATCACGTTTCTCTGAGGTGGTGAGCTGTAACACGACATCACGTTTCTCTTGAGGTGGTGAGCTGTGACACGACATCACGTTTCTCTTGAGGTGGTGAGCTGTGACACGACATCACGTTTCTCTTGAGATGATGAGCGATAACACGACATCACGTTTCTCTTGAGATGGTGAGCTGTAACACGACATCACGTTTCTCTTGAGATGGTGAGCTGTAACACGACATCACGTTTCTCTTGAGGTGGTGAGCTGTAACATGACATCACGTTTCTCTTGAGGTGGTGAGCTGTAACATGACATCACGTTTCTCTTGAGGTGGTGAGCTGTAACAAGACTTCACGTTTCTCTTAAGATGATGAGCTGTAACACGGCATCACGTTTCTCTTGAGGTGGTGAGCTGTGACATTACATCACGTTTCCTTTGAGGTGGTGAGCTGTAACACGACATCACTTTTCTCTTGAGGTGGTGAGTTGTAACACGACATCACTTTTCTGTTGAGGTGGTGAGTTGTAACACGACTTCACGTTTCTCTTGAGGTGGTGAGCTGTAACACGATATCACGTTTCTCTTGAGATGATGAGCTGTAACACGACATCACGTGTCTCTTGAGGTGGTGAGCTGTAACATGACATCACTTTTTTCTTGAGGTGGTGAGTTGTAACACGACATCACGTTTCTCTTGAGGTGGTTAGCTGTAACACGACATCACGTTTCTCTTGACGTGGTGAGCTGTAACATGACATCACGTTTCTTTTGAGGTGGTGAGCGAACACGACATCACGTGTCTCTTGAGGTGGTGAGCTGTAACAGACATCCGTTTCTCTTGAGGTGGTGAGCTGTAACGACATCACTTTCTTGAGGTGGTGAGCTGTAACATGACATCCGTGTCTCTTGGGGTTTGGGAGCTGTAACACGACATCATTTCTCAGTGGTGAGCTGCAACATCACGTTTCTCGAGGTGGTGAGCTGTAACAAGACATCACGTGTCTCTTGAGGTGGTGAGCTGTAACACGACATCACGTTTCTCTTGAGGTGGTGAGCTGTAACGCGACATCACGTTTCTCTTGAGGTGGTGAGCTGTAACATGACATCACATTTCTCTTGAGGTGGTGAGCTGTAACATGACATCACGTTTCTCTTGAGATGATGAGCTGTAACACGACATCACACTTCTCTTGAGATGGTGAGCTGTAACATGACATCACACTTCTCTTGAGATGGTGAGCTGTAACATGACATCACACTTCTCTTGAGATGGTGAGCTGTAACACGACATCACACTTCTCTTGAGATGGTGAGCTGTAACATGACATCACACTTCTCTTGAGATGGTGAGCTGTAATATGACATCACACTTCTCTTGAGATGGTGAGCTGTAACATGACATCACACTTCTCTTGAGATGGATGTTATGCTAAAGTACAAAAATACCATGTTTGACCGGTTGATTGACCCTAACACCCCTGTACATACCCTCTGAAAGTCATGCCTTTTAAAATGTTTTAATTGCCGCAGATTATGACAAAACTGTTGGTATGCGATAGCCAATCTGAACTGGCCAATCATACTTCCTCACTCGTTAAGATAATTAACATAATTTACGCGAGTCGCTTAGAAATTAAAATATGTTATTTGTCTTTAAACTATAGATTGTTATGGCAAAAGTTGCATAAAATCATTTTGAGTGAATTTGATGAGATTGTTGATAAGCTAACGAGCTACTACCAGATGTTTGAGCGCCAAGCTGTAGCAGCTGTCATCCCACAAAAAGGGAACAGATGGTTTGGAAAAATTTGGAAACAACACGACTAGCCAGACATCATTTCTTTGGACACTCTGTCTAAATCCCAGCAGTCTCAGATGAGCAGGGAATAACTTCGAAGCTCTGGCATTAAACGATATTGTCAAGGATATCATGAACTCTGAGTGTGATTGACAGAAACATCGAACAGAACAGACGAATCCAAGAAGCAAGAATCCAGAAACAACTCAATGAGGCAGCAAGTGGTGTTAAGTCTAAATCATTCTTTGAGAAAACTGACTTTGTAATAACAGATCACACAGGATACAACTTCAATGTCGATGAAATTGCAGCGGAAACTTTATACTCAGAGCATAACCATCTATTTTGCAATGTACATCCAACATTGATATTTAACAGTGTTATCATAAGGCAATAGACAGAAATAGAGAATGTGTAGGTAGACAGTTAATACCAACTGTTACAGGTGTCACCGAGCAAGCCATTGAACCTCTGAGTCGGCTCATGAATCATACACTTGTCCACAAGCCATGGGATAAATCAAATGAATTTGACTCCCACCTAGCCCTACGACAAAACAAGTATGTCAATCTTAAAGATGAACATTTCAATCGCTTGTTGGTGACCTGTGTAGTTAGCCGACCTATCATGTGGATGATTTGGCATTTTGCCTGCACAAGTACGCGAATGTCCCGAACTAGTTAGCCTCCATCATCAGAAGCTTCTTCGGTTTGGACTTCTTGAAGGTTATATACTGTGCACGGGGCTCTAATTGGGCTACATCTGGTTGAATCGTTCCTGTATCTGACGTTCCAAAAACTGTATCAGGAGCTGACATATACATATGCAACTATTCTCTTGAAAGATAACCTTCAAATTTAAGTCCACTAAGAAGTTCAAGCATGCGTGTAACGATCAGGTCATATGTGCTGCCATGGCCGTGGTACCAGAATCTTTTTGACCCCAAGTGCTAAAGGTTATGAAGATGTTATGCCCAAATTGGCAGCTGGCTTCCAGTAGCAAAAGGGGCATGTTTAACGTTTGGAAATGTGTTAAGTCTGTGGAGTATTCAGTTTCCCAAATGGACACACAGAAGCTAGAGAAGACATCCATCAACAGTTTGGGTGCTGAGCGGAGTGTTGGCTTCGTAAACTAAGAACTCTAGACAACAAGCCAAGCAGCTTGCCAGAGCATCTTTAGTGGAACTTAATCCAAGGCAACATATCTGATTGACCGACGAGAGCCGTGGTCTTTCTGGCTGGTTGGATATCTGTGTAATAATAAAATGAGACAGGAAATCAACAATTATGTTGAAATGGAACATAAGACAGCAAGAACTAAAGAAACAACGCCTGCATGATAAGGACAATTGCTAAGCTAGCAATAAATAAGGGAAGAATTAAAGACTTGAACACACTTAAGACATCAGCTGATGCACTTGATGAGTATATTGCAGCAACAGGTATAGATGATGGAAACTAAGTATAACGTCTCTACATGGGGTTCGTTATGCTCATGACACATCTCTTTCTCTACCATAAAATAAGTGACATGTTTCACCTATTAAAGGACTACTGGATCAATACCAGATCAATAAGTATGTGGTCAATTTGATACTGTATTTGAACAATATAATAATATGACTCTGAATGCAGCAGTTATTCTGGATTCATTTAGCCAGACCAATGATGTCAGCTACTGTACATATATACAGTGCCACGGCCTGATAGTAACCATTGTTAGTAATGACTCTCACTTTAAACAGTAATAACCTAAATTAAGGTAGGAATATATCACATGACATCACATTTCTCTTGAGGTGGTGAGCTGTAACACGACATCCTCATCATAAAATGTTGTAGACTTCAACGCTTCGAAACACAAACCTACATACATACACATGCATCTTATTGAACTACAAACATAAATACAATATTGCGCATGTGATGGAAAACAAAAAAACATTACATAGTAATCAATTTACCAACCATTCGAACTGGTATAATTAAAGCAGATATTATAATAATAATACTGTTTTTCTAGCGCTAATTCCCGGATCGTGGATGAATGCGCTATACAAGAAATATAAATGTATATTAATAAATATAAATAGATTTACTATATAACTTATTATATATAAATATACACACACGCGCGCACACACACACACATATATATATGTATATATATATATATATATATATATATATATATATATATATATATATATATATAAGCAAGATTTGAAGTAATTGGCGTCGAATTCGTCGGTTGCTCTCGTCATCGAAATACTACATGGTCTATCAGTTGTTTCAAGAATGCTTTCAAATGGTCTCTTTTTGAATCAAGCGAACCTATCAAAATCACGCAATTCTTGTAGTCCATTTAAAGAATCCACGATAGCGTCCCTGAAGTAAAACGATGAGCACACAGCGGCTTTTAAAGAATAATTCCACGATTTTGAATGTTTGTGTAACGACCAACTGGAATCGCTCCAAGTGAAAAGAGCTGCTCTTCGGTTAATTGCGCTTCGAATGAATGCGAACCATGACAAGGAAATGACAGGTGAGTTGCAAAAGTCGCATGCATATTATTTTTCATTTACAAAAATAAACCTAGATTCCCAATAATGAAGTTATTATTCCACTTGGCTTATTCACCCAGAAAATAGTAAACAAGTTGCAATAAATCATTTAAGTCTCCCGCCCGAAGACCATTTTCTCTATGTTGAAAGATGTGATTCTGTTTGTTTTTTGGCTGCACACTTCGAAGCAGTAGCAAACAGTTTTCTTTCTATCGTTTTCCTAAAGGTGATGTTAAATGGAAGCCGTGGGAGACTTAATTAACTCTATGTGCTCAATTAAATGTTGAGTTTCGTCTTCGTTGAGTAAAGCACTGTTTGCTTTTGACGCCATTGTTGCCGATGACGATCCACCAAGCGGCGGCTTCTGATTGGTTATTGCGTGCAAAACAGTTGCACATTATATAACATGTTTTAAACTTGCAACTTGCTTGAAACATAATTTCATGGAATTAAATCCGTCACACGGTGCAACTTTGCATGCAACACAGTTGCACCGTGGTGACAGTACCTTAATAGAAAATCGAAATGGTTTACGTAAATCATTGCAAACATGGATTATTATTCAGAATAAACATAATTTCACAAAGCATGAATTCTGACACACTTCCTGTATTCATCTCGTCAGTAATATATCTGGGTTCCTTGAAGACTCATTATCTATGTTAATATATGGCTCCATAAGACACATGCAAAATGGTGAGAAGATAGCCTGCAGTTTATGTTCGAATAAAAATAATCGTAACTGCCTGCCATTGCTATGTAGTCGGTGCATTTAGGTCATGATATATGAATCAATATAGCTGTTAGTGCAAATGTGATGGGTGTCTACGGGTATGCAAAAACAGCATGGTATTGTATGTTTGTTTTCCACAGTAGACACTCCTGCACAATTGTGGAACCTGATTAATTTAATATCATTGGAACCATTCAATACAATTTATGTTAAATGATAAACCCCATAAAGCCTTAACCAATGTATTATGACTGGGAGACAAACTCAATACAATGAAACAGCTACCTCAGAACTGTAAACCGCCTGTTCTTGGACAAGATCAACGATATTGGACTCCACCAAGCAAACCACGAACCCACTAGAGGAGAAGCCATTCTCGACATGTTCCTGACCAACAGACCAAGCTTAATCACAAAGATCACCGTAATCCCACGACTGGATGATCACGACATCAACCTTACAGACAGTCGCCTGAAAGCACCGAATGTGAAGCAAACCCCAAGAACTATAAGCATTTGGAAGAAGGCCAACAGCGAAGCCATCATTGAAGACACCAAGTCGTTTATTTCCACTCTGCTTCTCTCTGATAATGACGAAACCGCTGTCGAACAGACATGGCAATCAATACAAGATCACCTCAGCCTCGTGATGGAAAACATATTCCTAAGTGTGCTCCTCGAAGTTTCACCAGCCCTGCATCGGAACAACCTAAAACGAACATTCAACAAAAATACCATGCCTTAAAGATGACAAAGAGCACAAAAACGAAAGAAAGACTGGGACAAATATAACTATCACAAACGTGAAACAAGGAGAGCAAACAGGCAGGCAGTACGCAAGTAAAATCATGAGTGAAGACACCACAAAAAACCTATGGCGATTGATAGAGTAAGAAATGTGACACTGTGTGGCGCCTCTCAAGAAAAGTGGACTAAAATGACAACAAGACCAAAACCAACCATATTAAATGAACACTACTGCTCGTTATTTACCACTGAAGACATCAACAACTTGCCTGACCCAGAACCCAGTCCATACCCAGCGATGCCAGACATCCAAGTCAAACTTCTGAAAAACTCAACCCACGAAAATCATCTGGTCCAGACAACAGACCCTCCACGAAAGAAGAACTGTAAGCAAGGCCACTCTTATGTACAAAATAATGAGTGTCCTTTTGGACTTCACACCAACTGAGGGAACGTTGACAGCCACCAGCCGACTTGCCAGCCAGAGGACAACCCAACAAGCTCCTCCTACCTCACTCGAGGACCAACACACGCCTACACTCATTCTAGCCATCAGCCATCCTGACTGTGGAATAGGATCCCCGACGCAGTGTCCTCACAGCATTCCAAACAGCAGTTGAGATATGGGTAAAAAAAACAATACCTAGATCAAGACACTTCAAAAACTTGGAAAAAGAACACTGTTTTTAATCATTGGTTATAAACTGCGCATGAGCAGACTGTGGAATGTTCCTCTAAACAAATACAGAGGTAACCACAAGAATGTGAAGAAGAAGAAAAAGAAGCTAAGCGATCATATTTCGCTTGTCATAAGAATACGTTCATTACGCAGTCCGGACCTCAGGATGATAATATTTAAGCGACGACAATAATAGACAACTTAATGTTTAATCTCATCAACATGCTCCGTGTGTTGCCGAGTTGCATCCACTTCATGACAGCAAAGAAACTCCTGTCACCGCACCAACAAATCATTCGGCACCAGTCGACAGCATCTCTGCTAGTTTGTCTTTTTGGAGGGCCTCTCTTTTTGTACGTTCAGCTTCCCCCGTGTCTTCCTATTCATGGCCACGCGCCTCTGATCTGTCTTCCAACACGTGCCTTTGTCTTTGCGGCTGGAATCTATATACAGATACCTCTGCATCCGTAAAAAACAACACGCCATGTTTTACTTTTTTCTGCGTACCACGTCTCCAGACGGATTTAAGAATAACTAATACGCATGGAATCTTTGGAGAGCGCTTCGTCTTCGTGACGTCATTCTTCGTCTACAGTGGCGTAGCTCATAGAATTCTGATGGCTGGGTGTTCAAAGATATTTTCTGGTAAACCGCTGGCGGTACAAATGGAGTAAATGTGGAAATGGTTTCTTTATATTAACTCAGTTAGGTGTACGGATCGAAAGCGTTGCATTTTTATCATTTAATGTCATAGGTCAATCGACATAGCTAAATAACATAATTGTTTAGCAGGTAGTTTGTCGTCTTGTTTCTTGCTTTATGTAAATAGTTTTTGCTTTTTGTAATCTTTGCCAGTGTGACCGATTTTAATAAGTTTGGCTTGTGAAAAAAAAAGAATATCTACGTATCAGGTCTGCCCACAACCGGTAATAAAGACGAACTAATAGCGCTGGCGTTTGCTGCATCGTGTTTTCGCTACAAAACCTAAATTACTGACTGTAAGGTTTTGTCGGATCCTCTGTATGACATAAACCGCAACTGGGTGGAGGAAGAGAAGGTAATTTGTATGTGGAACATCCATACTACTTCCTATCAAGATTGTCAGCGTTAATGCTCCTGTATTGCAATCGTTACAAATGATTACAACGTTCCATTACTACAGCGAGAAAATCATCAGAATTATATAGTAATTAGAAAACAAATGAATACGGATACCTATATTTCATGTTGAAAACACAATGTACATACACATATGCAATAGTATGACGTAAGTATGTAAGAAAGAAACTAAATAGTTTGTATGAAATCAAACACTATGTAATTATGTTTAATGGCTAAACTAAAGTTCTTCCCAACCTGGACTCATTCATGGGTGCCTTATGTGTGAGCTGCAGCAAAGCCAGTGTATTTCAGAATGCTGCGCCACAGGCATCAGCAAACTATGGCACAGAGCATGGTATGAATGTGGTGGCAGAAGGGGAAGTTAGCACAAGTGTGAGACTTCCTCCACAGCGGCCAGAGCTTGACAAGTTACACAACACAAACTCACCAACATTCTGCAGTGATGAAGTGAAAGCAGTGGAGGTAACGAACAACAAGGCAATAGAAGGAGATTATAGCGTGGTTTGCGCCTGCGCAGTGGCCGCGAACAATTAAAAAGGGAGACAAGATTGAGTCATAATCCCCAACTACATTGTAAGTAATATTTTGTTTACCATAAAATCCAATTATCGAAATAAAGTTAGGCTGGTGTTGTTGGCAGGTCACAAAATACTGCGATAACATTCTACTTTTTGCAAATTTAATTTTACTTTGATATGTCAATTTTAAATATCCAACATATCATCAAAAGATTAGTTACTCGCTATTGGGGACTAACTCCTTCAGTCGTTTATTAACATCATCACTATATATTGACAAACGAAATGACAGCAGTATTCTGTTTAATGCATTTCCAAATCAATACCAAACGTTCCGACTGAACTGAACTGAATTGAACTGAACCCTCCTCGTAAAGTGGGACATCATTCTAAGTCGCCGTTGTATGTCTGAAACTGCGAAACAACGCGACCAACTCGATCAACCTGAAGTGAACACCCGTCATACTGTGCAAAAAGAAGTTGACAGCATGATTAGCGTATTGCAGTAATGCTAGGGAAAACAATGTGTTCTACTAATTCGGTAGTGTTATTGGCCAGTTACGCAAGGTTAACAAGAACACATGATTGTGAACGCGAATAACACGGCCAGACACAAGAATGTTGTTAGTCTAACGATCGAGTCTCGCATGGCCGTTTGCAACGGGTCTCGACACAATATTCGAATTACAGCGAAGTACGGTACATGTTGGGATCAAGCAGGATGTAATGAAGATAATACTTGGTCGATAGGTGTACATATAATCACAGTCGCGTAACGGTTCAATGAAAATTATATCGACCAGATTTTCTTTATGAAGGCCAATACCACCCCATCATGGCATATCAACGACATTACGGTCACCTACGTCACATATTTGTCGTGAGGAGATGACATGGAGCATGACGTAGATGACAGAGAGAAAGTAAACAAGCGAATCAGGTTGGCAATGAATCGTTTTTGGAAAGAATGAAAACGCAGAAGATAGTACGTAGGTCTATATTCAAATAAATTACAGAGAAAATAAAAATGGTAGCAGCGTCAAATCAGATACAATTGGAGACACAACCTATATAAACATACATAGTTCCAAATATATATTCAGTAGTTTGTTAGCTGACCACTGGTCTTTTTTAGATGTGAATATTATGTTGAACTGTACCCCAATGTGGGTTAGCTGCGTTGAACCATTAAAACTCGCCTATCGATATGTTCATATGTTTGCTACCGTGGTATAGGAGCAGCGATATGTATATCACTATAAAGTGATCCCTATTCCATTACTGCATTCTAATGTTGGGAGGGCATTTGTACTCTTGCTCCCAGCGGCACATGGCCTCATTACGCCATTGTTTCAACGAAGGCTGGAATAGCCAAGTACCATGACGTAAATTGTATGTGTGCATTGTCATGACTTAAGGGAATTC
>JAODUO010001445.1:42500-85000 GCA_025642075.2 Ridgeia piscesae | reverse complement strand
TGACAATTTCAAGCAAGCTTTGGTCAATCGTCTTATTAAAAAGCAAAATATTGGCAACAATGAACTAAAGAACTGTCGCCCTATTGCTAATCTGAGTTTTTGGTCGAAGGTATTGGAAAAGCAAATCGTCTCTATGATCATATTTCTTCCCAGCACTTGTCAAATTATCTACAATCTGCATAGAAATGATTTCACATAACTGAAACAGCTCTTCTTACAATACATAATGACATAGTTTGAAACATGGGTAATGGACAATTGACGGCGCTTACACTGCTCGATCTTTCTGCTGCGTTTGATACAATTGGTCATAACATTCTTTCGCAATGCTTACGAAGGCATTTTGGTATTTCTGGCACAACCCTTCTGTGGTTTAGTTCGTATTTGTCAAACCGATATCATCAAATTAACATATCTGGTTCAAGCTCATGCCCCAAGTATATTTCATTTGGAGATAAACAGGGATCTGTCATTGGTCCTGTTTTCTTTAGCTTTTACACTACATCACTTAGTCAATTCATTACTAAGCATGACATAAATCGTCACTTATATGCCGATGACACACACCAGTTTATATATCACGTTGTCCAACATATATGTCAACTGTAAATGACTGCCTTACTGGCAACTTGTCAGGGATGGAATCAAGTAAATTAATTAATTAAATTAATGTCAATAAAACTGCTCTAATTATTATTGGTACAAAACAACGAAACAAAATTCAAACTACATTCTAGCTAAAATACTTGGTAGGGATACATCACCATCAGATACCATTTGGGATTTAGGTGTTGTCTTTGATAGTAATTTCAGCATTCATCAGTACATTTCACAAGTTAGCAAATTATGTTTCTATTATATACGTGATTTCCGTCGAATCCGGTGTCATACCATCCACCAATTATGTTTATGGCAATGATTTAATGCTTACGAGATAACATCGAACAGCAGTGGCTGCATTTAAGAAGGTGATGCAATCGGGAGCGAGATTAGAATGAAAACAGTGGTACGTAGTTGGACACAGAATGAACTAGGCAGGGCATACACACACGACGAACGGGTGAAGAAAGGCTGCCGAACAGAGCATTGCAAGTAGATGCGGGCGGTAGACACAGAAGGGGAAACCGACGCTGCAATTACGTTTGCGATCTAAGAAACAGTGTTGGCATGAACGTATTAACTGAATTGTATATGATTGTAACTGACAGACAAATATAAAATCATATATGCATGACTATAATTAATGTGGTTACATGTACACCTCGCACAAATTATATAAATACATCTATAATACATTTTCAGTTATGGCCTTTATTAAAATGTGTCACAACCTTGAGTTTTGGAAAACACAGGTAAATAAATACACACATTATTTCTTTGCATACCTATTAGTTATTATAAATTATTCGATATATATATATATATATATATATATATATATATATATATATATAATATATAATATATATATATATATATATATATATATATATATATATATATATATATATATATAATATATAATATATATATATATATATATTATATATTTTATATATATATATATATATATATATATATATATATATTAAAATTATTATGTTTATGGCGATTCAAATAAGCATTTATTTATATTATTTGGCAAAACCAATCTATCCGATGTGACAGTAAGTAGATGAGCAGTAGATGATAAGTAGTTGAGCATCTGTGTAGCCGTCCCATTGTTACTGCGTACAGTGATTATGTTTAGGATACAACTGCCTTGTTGTTGATGAACAGAATGATAGCTTTAGACAAAATTCAGAATACAATATGCTAATAAAATAACAACAATTAGAATGAAACAAACACTATAAATTAGCTGATGATTGTCATGTTGCTGAGCAACCGGTTTTTGTCAATACACTGCAATGTTTTACACATACTACTACTAGTGAGGTTTGTACTATAAGTCTAAAGTGTCCATATAAATCGTGTGAACTCGACACCTAAAACACTGCATTGATCAATTCATTCATCCTTTTACAACTATCATTAACATGTCAATGAAGGATGGTGTTGTTCCTGACAATTTCAAGCAAGCTTTGGTCAATCGTCTTATTAAAAAGCAAAATATTGGCAACAATGAACTAAAGAACTGTCGCCCTATTGCTAATCTGAGTTTTTGGTCGAAGGTATTGGAAAAGCAAATCGTCTCTATGATCATATTTCTTCCCAGCACTTGTCAAATTATCTACAATCTGCATAGAAATGATTTCACATAACTGAAACAGCTCTTCTTACAATACATAATGACATAGTTTGAAACATGGGTAATGGACAATTGACGGCGCTTACACTGCTCGATCTTTCTGCTGCGTTTGATACAATTGGTCATAACATTCTTTCGCAATGCTTACGAAGGCATTTTGGTATTTCTGGCACAACCCTTCTGTGGTTTAGTTCGTATTTGTCAAACCGATATCATCAAATTAACATATCTGGTTCAAGCTCATGCCCCAAGTATATTTCATTTGGAGATAAACAGGGATCTGTCATTGGTCCTGTTTTCTTTAGCTTTTACACTACATCACTTAGTCAATTCATTACTAAGCATGACATAAATCGTCACTTATATGCCGATGACACACACCAGTTTATATATCACGTTGTCCAACATATATGTCAACTGTAAATGACTGCCTTACTGGCAACTTGTCAGGGATGGAATCAAGTAAATTAATTAATTAAATTAATGTCAATAAAACTGCTCTAATTATTATTGGTACAAAACAACGAAACAAAATTCAAACTACATTCTAGCTAAAATACTTGGTAGGGATACATCACCATCAGATACCATTTGGGATTTAGGTGTTGTCTTTGATAGTAATTTCAGCATTCATCAGTACATTTCACAAGTTAGCAAATTATGTTTCTATTATATACGTGATTTCCGTCGAATCCGGTGTCATTTATCTTTATCGTCTGCTAAAACAATATCAGTTGCTCTGATTAATAGTCGATTGGAATAGTGTAACTCACTTCTAAATAACATTGCCAAAAATACTTATCTAAACTCCAACGTATTCAGAATTGTTTAGCTCGCCCCCCCTCCCCCCCCGTTTCTCACCATCACTACCGCTACTTAAGCACCTACATTGGATTCCTGCTGTTTTTGTATACCGTACTCTTTCTACTCAACAACCGACATACATCCGACATACATAGTTCATCTGCTACATTTCTCTGATATCTCTAAGACCCTTTGATCATCCGTTTCCAAACAACGTTTTGTTCCTAAAACGTAGCTGAATATTGACAAAAGTGCTTTCTCTGTGGCTGCGCCAACAATTTGAAATCAACTCCCTATTACGATTAAATCTTCTGAAACAATAGACACTTTTCGTAAAAAAAACTGAAAACATATTTGTCTGAAATTGCTTTTTCACCATACATTTTTGGCAGTTCCATGCTCCAACGACAACTTTTGCCTGTACCCGTGTACGACTAGCCAAATGATTTTGTTTGTTGCGCTTCTGAGCTTGAACTTGTTAAGGATATAGGCACAATAGAAGTTTTGCAATTATTATTTATTTATTATTAATATTAAACCATTTACACACATTTACAAGAACACATTTGCTAAAATCCCTTCGTTGCTGTAGTGATAACCAGTCTAGTGTCTTAAACATAGCGTTTCTGTTTTCCTTAACACTAGATCCCGATATGAGTCAATCAGCTCTCGTTTTTAGTTTGTGTAATCTCGTTTTGGTTGTTATTGAGGCTGAACCGCAGATTACACATCCGTAGTCGAAGTGTGGTTGAACTATCGCATTATATAATTGTATAAGAGTGTCAGTTGATACTATTTCACATATCTTAGGATTCCATCTTGGATGAAACGTTAGGGACCATGATGTTAATGTGTTCGTCCGATTTTAGGTTTGCGTTGATATACATACCAAGGTATATTTGACTTTGCATAAATCCCTGTTAACATTGGATTCTAACTGAGTCGAACACCTTGTTTTGCGGTTGAATCTATTTCAGTATCGTCTGCAAATATGTTTATATTGCAGGATTCAGTTACTGTGGCCAGATCATTTAGGTAACGCAAGAACAGCACTGGGGCTAAAACCAACACTTGAGGCACCGCAATACTGACTGGCAATGGACCAGACAGGTGGCCATACAGTGACACTGATTGTAATCTACCTGTGAAATAACTCGAGAACGATTTATGTTCTGTGCAGTTAATCCCAGTGCTGCACCGTTCGCCATCGTAAACGTTTTCCGTAAGTTCACCAAAACCATAACAACAATTTACACCGCCGTCACACAAGTATTACAAGTCATCTGTTATTCGACAGTCCAACTTGAGGAATTGAATAGGTGTGTCAATTTACATCTCTCGGTGTGGAAATGCATCGACCTCTCGACACAACAGAAGAACCACGCAGAGGACGCTGGATTTTGTGACATTTCGGCATATATGCGTCAATGTCATACATCTATGACTGGATAATATTGATACTAGAGCGGTTTGGGTTCAATATCGTAGTTATAATTAATTTGGTACTGACATTATTTATGGAATAAACATATACAACTTAATACAATGGTTAAAATTTGCTTAAGTTCGTTATATTATTTATGTCATGGTAATCGTTCATTTCGCAAAATGTCACATATTTATAGCATTATGTGGCATATATTATTTTAGAAGCATAACCTTGTCCATTTGCTAACAAGTGCGAACTACTGGTTGGCAAACTTGATTTCCACACCATCCCATCAGTTGACCAAAGACAATATCGAACTAACGTAATTCCTTAAAATGCGTAATTATTTAGCTGAGGATTGCCTCGGTGCTGACACGTGGATCATCACGTAAACATTCGCCTACACTTTGGAAAATGATAGCAGACTTTCTATACGTTACTAACAAACTGAACATTTATAAAACAATGGTAAACAATTCAACTCTTCTTGATCTAAGTTGCACTTGATTCGGTGTTTTGGGAAACACGTATCGAACAAAGATATCCTTGCAGGTATTGAAAACAACTATGAAAAATACGCTTCTGATGTCAAGTGAAATAAAATAGAATTAATTTTATGTGTTTACAATACATACAAATGAGATCAAGGCAAATAAAATGTAATAACGTAAAGAGAACAATAAGGGGAAAACATGATATAATGCTATATTCCAAACAAAGGAGGATGTACAGTGTGTGTGTACAAGTTTGAAAGAGATTGTGGAAGAACGCCTCCATCCAGAAGTTCATTGTTGAATGTGTCTTTTGACAGACAGACTTACTTACAAAAAGACAACTCTAAATCAGAGGGCAAACACTATTGTTGCAATATCGTCACCGGCACGATTGTTTGATCGGTTCCCCACATTTAAAACCGCATCGATGCCCATGGTGCCTACGGCATGAGAAAACCACACTCGGACACAGCATGCCTCTACACACTATATGTGAACCCAGTAGGTCAACATCCATTGCACCTACTGATTCAAGCATTCCCTCACCCAGTGCTGGAGACTTCAACGTTTGAAAGCTGAAAAAATGCATCGATTGAAGAGTCACATCCGTAGGCCATGTTGGCGTGCGATAATTAGTGATAGACACAAGAACAAGGACACACGCAGTTCCTGTATTTTATTACTTGTGAATAACTCAAATAAAAACCTTTATAAGCATATTTGGTCTTAGTTATTGTATTAGATTGTATTATCTTAAACAAATAGCAAAGAACACTTGAAAACGAAACTTTGCATCCCATCTGATGAGTTGGATACATCTAACTTGTTATGTCTTAACGTAATCCTTTTGGAGTGGGTTTCGTGGAGTGGTTTCGACAGAAGTAAACTACGAAACTGCTTGTAATTTGCACTTCATCACGATCAGTGTACATGTAAAACACAGTTATGATTCCAATGATTTGAAGTAACAAACGCATTAATTAGGATACTGTATAAGCATTTTAGCTTCGTCTTTTTTTAGCAAACGTACCAGCAGCACAACCATTAATTTACTTCAGAGAATATTTGCTAATGCAATTACAAAAACAGGAAAAGTTGAGTATGGATCGCGTGGGCTTGTGGGTGGATATAGGCGTAAAGCGAGCAACGCTTCAGGCAAATGATGTATCGAAGCGGCCAAAGACAGGAGACGGCCTCGCCGCTACATCGGCCATGCTTCCTGGACATGGTGCTGGACATATTAGTTGACCAGATCAGTCTGGCATTGTGCACCTCGTAATGATGTCTACGTATAAATGTGGTGAATATTTGGAAGGGGAGGGCACACCATGAAACCATTTCCCCACATTTCAGGCTTTTTTCAAGCAATTTAAGGCTCTCAAAAACTACCCAACCTAATTGCACCCTACAAGGCAGGAAACAATCTTAGTTAATAAGTGTTGTTAAAACAATGACAATAAATTGTGAAGACGTAGTACGCTTTGGAAATATCGTGATCATATTCTGTGTTTGTATAGGTCACTCTTCCAATGAAAACCCCTCAGCACGAACCTTTCCAACTTATAACTTTGTCAGCTGTCAGAAATCATGTACTTCAGAAGAAGTTTCATATATGCATAACAAAACATGTTTATGTTATGCAGTTTGTCTTTTTCATATTATAATGCTTAAAACATCAAGGTATACGATTAGTGATGGGAATAATTAATTAACAGTCTGGAAAAATCTAAGACATGGTGGATGAAATAAGGATATTCATATGAAACAAGTGTTTCTGAATTGTGAAAAGACGTTCAACGCTGTTTTTATAAGCTAAATAATACTGAATCATCAAAACATTAAGACTCTGGAATATAAAATACAGAACTACACGAGCAGGATCACCGATGCATCAAGATGAAAAACTTAATTTTTTAATGTTATGCAGTTTACATTTTTCATGTTATAATGCTTAACATATCAAGGCACACGATTAATGAATAATTAATGAATTAACAGTCTGGAAAAATCAAAGAGATGCAGTAAGGCGGATGAAAAGAATATTCACATGAAACAAGTTACTGAATTGTTAAAACTGAAATTGGACTCTCGTTTTGCTTCATCCATATGTTGCCATTCTGGAACTTATGGACTAATTTTAAGATATTACGAAGGGATGCGTGGGAACTTAAAAGTGTAGAATGTCAAGGCAAAAAGTCATAGAATATATAAATGATTGTGATTACGTTGTTTTTATGGAACCCCTTGCCGTCACAGTGAGTGAGTGAGTGACGGCAACGCCTAATCTGGTTTGTTTTCCAAAGATAAACAATTGAGAATCTCCTGAAAATGCGATTGTGGAGGGTGTGCAAGACCCGAACGCATGTAAATACTGCAAAGATAGGAAAATTGTAACTGTTTGGATTCCATGGTCGAATCTGAAACATATATCAAAAGAAGAAAAGAAAAACTTTAGCATAAATGCCATTATTAAGTTTGACAAATGCATGACAAATGACAGCACATAAACTAGATGACAATCAGAGTATTCAGCATATTTGTAGGAACTGTGTTTGTCTAAAATTCGGATGTCTCAGGGCAGCTATTCTCGAAAGACTTACGAATTTCTTAGCGCCATTTTTCGTAAAAGCGTCGTCGAAACTTTGTAAATTAAGATTTTTTCCGTAAATGGTATTCTCGAAACAGTTAACATGAAATATATTCGTAAATATGGCGTCGAAAGTTCGGTCGTAAGTTACGATTTTTCGTAACGTTTTTGAAGTATTGTGTTTGTTCATTCAGACAGAGATTTCTGCGTTATGTTGATATTACAACATCGCCAACGTATATTTAATAAATATTATGTGCTTTGTTGATACTCATGTGTGTTTGCGTAATTTTATTGGTCATTGTAATTGCATAAATACCGTCTTTGAATGTGGATTCCGTATCTACACATCAAGCCAATGCACAACCAAAATGCCATAATAAATGTCAACAACCGGGACCTGCCTTTAACGGGGACGATCAGTAGTTCGCCGCAGCAATTTGCAGACTGCGTGCTATACAATTATGTAGGCAGGTTTAGCAACATGTGATCCTTCCCGTTTTCAAATACCACTGTATTGCAATGGCATGAACATCTACAAAATTTTTCCTCAAATATAATTACAATATTTCTATAAAAGAACTTCAAACATCCTGGACATGATTAAATAATAAATATTATTACACGATATGGATGTGTGGATGGTTGAAAATAGTAATATACGAAACAAAATTCTGCTTTAAACATTAGCTTTCACATGACACCATCTTGTGGGGGCTTCACTTAGTGAGGAGGTATATAATTATATAAATGATATTCAGTAGGCCATATTAGCACATTTAGCGTGCACTAATGAAAAGTATGAATATTAAGAACACTGTACTATTATAATAATTCCAGATGTTATTAGAAAACGAGAAACACCAATGATAGATATATACATTAATTATATATATATATATATATATATATATATATATATATATATATATATATATATATATATATGAAACCTATCTACAACTATTTAATATATATATATATATATATATATATATATATATATATATATATATATATATATATATATATATTGGTATTAAGAACATAATCACTGTTCAGGTTTCAGGGTATTATTCCTGGTTTTTTAATATTATAATTATGTGACTTTCAACAAAGAGCATCCATTTGCAGTAACTGGTCAATATAATGCCCGAGCACCATTTCCATTCTTTCTTCGAAGTTGCAGATAATGGCACAAAGAGCAATGTGTCCAGTAAAAACAAACTACTTGGGGTAGAATGTAAATATCAGGTTGTTAGTCTATAGAGATGGTATAACATTTTACAATGTAAATATGAATTGACTGTCATCCCCAGTTTGAGAAAACAATTCCGGAAAGATTTGCGACATCCTGGGTAAAGAGGCGATGTGCTCTCTTCCACTCTTTCTTCGGAACATCAAGGCCCACTACAATGGCATTGTATGGCCAGAGGTGTGTGTGAATTACAAATACACAACAATAAACATTTTCTAAATGGCTACTAAAGATAGACACGCGGGGTGTGTTACTTGATAAATGCACGTTTTGATGAACAAAGCTGATTTAGAGATATGCGTGTTAAAAATGTGAACCTTACTGAGTGTAAAAAAACACCGAAATCTATCAGACTACAAGAGAAAAGTATATTATTTTCATGGGCAGCCTTAATGATAACGGTTAGACAATATTGTGTTTTGTAATAGAGGCAAGTGGAAATAAAGGATTTTCTCAGTGCGTTTATGCCACCACATTTACAGGATCTGGATGATCATTATATATATATATATATATATATGTGTGTGAAAGTAAGAGTGCAACTTTTTAACATGAGGAAAACCAACTGCAACGACTATCTTACCGATGCCACAAACAGAGGTTACATCGGTTCGTCCAAAGCTGTCAAATTCCAGAAATTGTCGACGGAAGCAATGCTGCTCCTAGACCAATTGTGCACTGCACAGTTCGCCATCGTAAACGTTTTCCGTAATGATGGCAATTTACACCGCCAACGAATCATCACTAGCAAACATTTCCGATAGTACGTCGGCTACGCTGGGAATGATGGTCACCATGCCTTTACAGCAATAACATGTCCACTGACACTTCTATGGCCAGCCTGCTGTCTCGTGCATCACAACGGATATGGACACTGACGCAGACACTGCCACCACTTGTGAACATCTGCGATGACACAAGCTCTCTTTCTACAACTGCGTATTTGTATCACCCATATGTTTTGTTTTGTTTCCGTGTGACCATCAGGCAATGGGACCTCTGTTGCGGAGAGCGTTGACTGTCGCTGGTGGTGTGAAGATCATACCAGGCATGGTGGGGGCGTCATTTGTTACGACAGAGCCCCATCCAAGCCTCTGATGAATTTGACGATGACAACCGCTGAATATATGTGAATCGAAATTCATGTGGGCCGCTAAAGGACATTTGTAGTGGGAGGCTTGTACAGACCACTTAGTGCCTCGATACCCAATGTTCCTGATGAACTTGACAATGAACTGCAACAGAATCTGTCGAAAATGAAGACGGGGCTTAAAATAAAAATTGGTTTTATCTTTTTTTAAATTGCAACAAAACATGTGGACTGCACCAGTAAAAGTTCTTGCAACGCATCAGTGTGTCATGGGTAACAGCCTCATATCCCAAGGGCATATTTACTCATAATTATCTACTCGACCCAAAACTATACTCGAATCTGTGTGTACCATGGATCAGCTGCATTGCACCTAAGAACCTCTTCTGGTATTAATAAGCTGTCCTTTTCAATAAAAGAAGCCCAGTGTATATTTTAGTGTGCGCTGTATTTAGCTGGGCCATCCTGAATAAATATATTATTTTATTATCATTATTATAGCAGCGTGGAGGCATTCAACAGCAATGTCCTTGTGGTGATGCCAGCGTGCCAACAAAGATATCTGATCAATCACCTTCTGTCGGTCAGTGCCAACTTGAAGAAATTCCATCAGGCCATGACAAACTGCAGAAATAATCATTTTACCGATGCGATCTTATGCATTTTTGTACATTCCTTCAAGAGATAACGGCAACTTACACCGAGAACGATTCATCAGCAGCAAGCGTTTACGACAGCATGTCGGTCACGCCGGGAGTAATGGTCTCTACATGCAGCAACATATCTGAAGGACCACTCAACGTACAACCACTGGAGCACAACTGTGCCGTATGGGTATCAACACAGCATATACGGATAGATATTACCTTCCAGTAGTAGAGCACTCGCATCCGTAAACACATTGACCGAAGGACCACTCACACCAACGTACAACCAGTGGAGCACAACTGGTACGTTTGCGCATGTAATTATCGCATACAACCACCATACAATAGCACTGCTTACACACTACTGTGCCTTATGAGGATCAATACTAATAATTTATGGACAGCACATACCTTCCAGTTCACCATAAGGAAACGCCGCACTTAGCAAAGTGCGATCTAGACTTTATAACAAAACAGAGACTACTTAGACTACTGCAATCTTCTTCACTCACCTAAAGTAAATCATTCAGCCCATTATCGTGTCTACAAATAACGCACCGAGTGTCTGCTTTATCACCCAGAGGACAATTGTTTGACAGACGAACATGACAAGACCACACTCAAAGTACTTTGCTTCATACCATATGTGGTCGGCAGTTACCGACTCCCACCCGGGACATCACATGTACGACGCGTCAAATATTCGAGTGGCTATTTTCTCACTCAACATCTGTGACGATACATTCCCGATCCAGAAGGAGCAATGTGTCGAAGTGTCTTCGCACAGCACTGCAGAAGGTCGCTAGCGATGGGTACGAGGAGGGTGTAGCCACTGGCGAGTGTCTTTCCCCCATAATTGATATTGTTATTATTTATATTCTTGATTTATAATGTCCTCGCGATGACGGCCGGCGAGACAACCAAGATGTCCAATCAGTAATCGTTTATCGGACAGTGCCAACTTGAATAAATTAATAGACTATTCCATCAGACTGTGACAGACTGCAGAGATAAGCATCTTGCCGATGTATTCATGGACATTTTTGGTAGATTTATTCCAGAGATTATGGCAATTTACACCGCCAATGATTCATCAGCAGCACGTGTTTCAGATAGAATGTCGGTCACACCGAGAGTAACAAGCAGCCCTGTCTCTACAGCAACAACATGTCCACTGACACTCCTTTGGCCAGCAATTCTCCTGCTACCTCATATTTTCCAATAGATCTGGACAATTACCTAGACATTAACACCACATGTGAACACATGAGTGTTAACATGATGGTAGGTAACAGTCACATGCCTACAAGTAGAACACTCGCATCCGTAAAGATATTGACCGAAGGACCGCAAGTAAAACACTCGCATCCGTAAAGATATTGACCGAAGGACCACAAGTAGAACACTCGCATCCGTAAAGATATTGACCGAAGGACCACAAGTAGAACACTCGCATCCGTAAAGATATTGACCGAAGGACCACAAGTAAAACACTCGCATCCGTAAAGATATTGACCGAAGGACCGCAAGTAAAACACTCGCATCCGTAAAGATATTGACCGAAGGACCACAAGTAAAACACTCGCATCCGAAAGATATTGACCGAAGGACCC
Source organism: Ridgeia piscesae (assembly GCA_025642075.2). Classification (NCBI taxonomy): domain Eukaryota; kingdom Metazoa; phylum Annelida; class Polychaeta; order Sabellida; family Siboglinidae; genus Ridgeia; species Ridgeia piscesae. The sequence goes on along the minus strand of JAODUO010001445.1, from coordinate 72,827 downwards.
AAGTAACACTCGCATCCGTAAAGATTGACCGAAGGACCGACAAGTAAAACACTCGCATCCGTAAAGATATTGACCGAAGGACACAAGTAGAACACTCGCATCCGTAAAGATATTGACCGAAGGACCCATTAGTAAAACACTCGCACCTAAAGATATTACCGAAGGACCGCAAGTAAAACACTCGCATCCGTAAAGATATTGACCGAAGGACGACAAGTAGAACACTCGCATCCGTAAAGATATTGACCGAAGGACGACAAGTAGAACACTCCCATCCGTAAAGATATTGACCGAAGGACGACAAGTAGAACACTCGCATCCGTAAATATATTGACCGAAGGACCACAAGTAAAACACTCGCATCCGTAAAGATATTGACCGAAGGACCACAAGTAGAACACTCGCATCCGTAAATATATTGACCGAAGGACCACAAGTAAAACACTCGCATCAGTAAAGATATTGACCGAAGGACGACAAGTAAAACACTCGCATCCGTAAAGATATTGACCGAAGGACGACAAGTAAAACACTCGCATCCGTAAAGATATTGCCCGAAGGACCACAAGTAGAACACTCGCATCCGTAAAGATATTGACCGAAGGATGACAAGTAGAACACTCGCATCCGTAAAGATATTGACCGAAGGACCACAAGTAGAACACTCACATCCGTAAAGATATTGACCGAAGGACTACAAGTAGAACACTCGCATCCGTAAAGATATTGACCGAAGGATGACAAGTAGACCACTCGCATCCGTAAAGATATTGACCGAAGGACGACAAGTAAAACACTCGCATCCGTAAAGATATTGACCGAAGGACCACAAGTAGAACACTCGCATCCGTAAAGATATTGACCGAAGGACCGCAAGTAGAACACTCGCATCCGTAAAGATATTGACCGAAGGACCACAAGTAGAACACTCCCATCCGTAAAGATATTGACCGAAGGACCACAAGTAGAACACTCGCATCCGTAAAGATATTGACCGAAGGACCACAAGTAGAACACTCGCATCCGTAAAGATATTGACCGAAGGACCACAAGTAGAACACTCGCATCCGTAAAGATATTGACCGAAGGACGACAAGTAAAACACTCGCATCCGTAAAGATATTGACCGAAGGACGACAAGTAAAACACTCGCATCCGTAAAGATATTGACCGAAGGACTACAAGTAGAACACTCGCATCCGTAAAGATATTGACCGAAGGACTACAAGTAGACCACTCGCATCCGTAAAGATATTGACTGAAGGACGACAAGTAAAACACTCGCATCCGTAAAGATATTGACCGAAGAACAACAAGTAAAACACTCGCATCCGAAAAGATATTGACCGAAGGACCACAAGTAGAACACTCGCATCCGTAAAGATTTTGACCGAAGGACTACAAGTAGACCACTCGCATCCGTAAAGATATTGACCGAAGAACCACAAGTAAAACACTCGCATCCGTAAAGATATTGACCGAAGGACCACAAGTAGAACACTCCCATCCGTAAAGATATTGACCGAAGGACCACAAGTAGAACACTCGCATCCGTAAAGATATTGACCGAAGAACCACAAGTAGAACACTCGCATCCGTAAAGATATTGACCGAAGGACTACAAGTAGAACACTCGCATCCGTAAAGATATTGACCGAAGGACTACAAGTAGAACACTCGCATCCGTAAAGATATTGACCGAAGGACGACAAGTAGAACACTCGCATCCGTAAAGATATTGACCGAAGGACCACAAGTAGAACACTCGCATCCGTAAAGATATTGACCGAAGGACGACAAGTAGAATACTCGCATCCGTAAAGATATTGACCGAAGGACGACAAGGAGAACACTCGTTGTTAGTTAACTTTGTGGAAAGGGATGGGAAACAAGAAAAGAATCACATGAGGTAGTAAATTTGTTCCGTGCAGTGTATAGGCCAAGCCATTCAGTCTTGGCTATGTAATACATAATAGTAATAATAATAATACTAATACATTCTACTGTATTTTAACTACACATTTTAATCTGATAAATATTATAAATATTATTTATTTGTATTCATTTTTATAGATGATTTTATCATATACTGTGATACTTGAAGAATGAACATGAACACATGTTACCTGCCTGCCTGCCTGCCTGCCTGCCTGCCTGCCTGCCTGCCTGCCTGCCTGCCTGCCTGCCTGCCTGCCTGCCTGCCTGCCTGCCTGCCTGCCTGCCTGCCTGCCTGCCTGCCTGCCTGCCTGCCTGCCTGCCTGCCTGCTATCTGTCTGAGGTGAACATAAGGACAAGACGACATGTGCATACGGCATGAGGCTCGCTGATCACTCTTGTGACAAGAACCTTTAAGGCATAGCATATTCCTAGTATTATAATATTATATTCAAGCCATCATATAATGCATCTACACTGAATAGAGAATCAGAGATTTATTACAAACATTGCGTCACGGTTTTAGAATTGGTGCATGGCCTGTTACCTAAAAATTGGCAATATGCAAGTGACACCGTATTGATTGTGGAAACCAATGTTGATCTGAAAGAAATGATTCACGCTATTAACGAAGAAAGTACAGCGACTTCTTTTCAACATAAAAAAGAAAAACATATGATGACAACACAGATCAATGTAATTCGGACCATTGTTGATGGAGAAATAGTAAACATGGTCAAGGAATTTTGTTTTTGTACAGGACGCTTCACTACTGAAATCAACAGACGACTGGGCACATTCAGAAAACACTGAAATATATTTATGTGATAAGATATGAATCTGAAACCTGGACCGCAAATAAAATGATCGACGACGAATCCAAGCATATAAGATGTAGTGCTAGCGCAGCATGTTAAGGATCGCATGGACTAAATACTGATGAATAACTCAAAATTAAATACAATGAATAATTCAATGACACGTTTGATGGATCATCCTCCATCAAAACATTCTTTACTTTCATTATGTCATACACGTGGAAAAATCATCATGCTGTGGATGAATGAGGAAGACTTTCTCATTTGAAGCAGCCTTGTTTGAGGTGAGCAGCCATGCGATGCCGAGTTTTTGACGCAGTATAAATAGTGAATTGTTATGTTTTATTAAATTATTATTGTATTTAAATCTATGTTGATAAATCAAGTATTTATTTTAAAGGGGGTCGTTTGTGACGATTTAGATGTGGTACACTGCGTGCTATAGCGCGACAAACAAAAGGGAACTTGTGTTACGCTATTATACAACGTTGTGAGGTGAACAGCCGAACGTATGTAGTGGGCTGACTGTTTACACATCAAATACTGACTAGGCCATGTGTGTCGCATTGAAGACAGTAAAATCCCTGAAGACATCATCCGTAGTGGCTTGAAGTAGAATCCAGACACACAAGCCGCCCGATACTTCACTTCGTGTCGACGTAAAATGAAGACAGTAGCATCGACATGTGAGCGATAGGTCGCAGTATGCATGGCGCACAACAGTGCGTGTGACGGGGTGTGTGAAAACCAGCGGAAATAAGCGGAACGCAACCGGGATGGAGAAGAGACAACAACGACGGGACGTCATCCAAGAGCGATGCCAAGCATCATCTTACTTGTCAATGCCAACATGCAGTAAAGTATGTACACTGGAAGAATTACTGAGCAGAACAAAGAGATGTGTATAGAGCCATCAGCACAAGCCGTGTGTTTCAACAGTATACCGCAACCGTTGCGGTATACAATGATGGACTTGTGAAATGTATTATGGTTTATTACATGCACTTGCGCACAGTATATCCATGGCTGGAGCATCGATTTCAATCCACAGAACTCAAGTTCGAAACCAGTGCTGTTGTGTCGAACCTTGGGCAAAGTCGTTCACTCTACGTTGCTCCAGTTCACTCAGCTGTATGAATATCTAGCTATAGACAGTGGTGATATTTGTGTACAAATAGTTATCGAGCATTAAATGCAGCATGGCTAAATGCTTCTTTGAGAAGTCAAGCCATTGGGCCCCACGAAGACCTCTTGACCACAGTAAAACGACGCAAACTGAAATGATACGGGCACATAACAAGATCGTCAGGGCTTGCCAAGACAATCCTGCAGGGCACAGTGCAAGGAGGGAGAAGACGAGGCAAGCAGAAAAAGAGATGGGAGGACAACATCCCGGAATGGACGGGCATGACACTGGGCGCCGCCATGAGGCAGGCTGAGAGGCGAGAGGAATGGAGGGAGCTGGTTGCCAGGTCATCTGTGGCGCCCCAACGGTCCACGAAGACTAAGGGATAGTTGCAGAGTTGCTAAGATGTCAATATGTGCCCGATTGAGCAGGTCTACCAGGGAGTAAAGTGTAAAGCACTTTAGGCACTAAGTGAACGATGCTTCTTCTTTACTTTTTAAAACTGTGTTAAGCTAATTGATAATATATCGTTCACATACGGTTCAATATCAGGTGATAGTATCGGCCAATTCCAGTCGTCCACAGGGTCTACTTCAGTGCAGATAAGTAGAGGTATGGCAAGTCAAGACATGTAATAAGTGATGTAGTTCAATAGTGCAATGGTGACATATTACTTTAATTGAAAAAACAAAACATGCAAATATGTGGGGAGGAAATACGAGTATGAATCTTTGCCAATGCATAAAATCTTTCCCAGTGCAGACGTGTAGAAATATGTCCTGTTAAACGACAGTGCAGTGTATAACATATGACGCTACTTTGCAATTAAGAATAGGAATTTTTGGAAAGGTTGGGTTGCATTTTAAACAAATTATCATTGAAAACGTCCCCACATTCATGGCCCATTTCCAATTCAGTACTCAAATGAAGCAATTGAAATATTAATTATGTTGATACAATAGCCATTGTCAATTAGTAATATGCAGTTTGTATCCGTTTACATGACTGCTGATGTCAGATTTGTCAGTGGTGACCATGATCATCACGTAACATCAGTGACAAATTTGTGAACATTTTAATCTCAGTTTTGAAAGGAAAAAGCGTTATCAGAGAAATGTTAATATCTATTTCTACTGGCTTTGTTTTATGTACGACAAACACAATTTCTCTTCTACGCTTAGAATGTATACAGTTTATGGCTAACACATGTACTGTGAGTTCCGACATGTGCGGCGAGTGATGTCCTTGAACTCGTATTAATTCTGGTTACAACTATCTAGTAAACCTCTAGGTTAGTGGCCTAAGTCTAGTAACCACTGGTGATTATGTTATTCAATACAATTGAATAAAAAAAACTTAAATTAACCTATATGTATGCATAATCTCCTGTTATGGCCACGTGTCTGCAAATGTTGTCTATCAAGTGTGGAAGACATTAAGATCATCTAACTTCGTCTGGTCTTTACTTTCATTATGTCATACACGTGGACAAATCATCATGCTGTGGATGAAAGATGATGACTTTCTAATTTGATGCAGCCCTGTTTGGGGTGAGCAGCCATGCGATGCCAAATGTTTGACGCAGTATAAATAGTGAATTACTATGTTTTATTAAGTTATTATTGTATTTATATCTATGTTGATAAATCAAGTATTTATCTAAAATGGGGGTCATTTGTGACGATTTAGATGTGGCACACTGCATGATATAGCGCAACAAACAAAAGGCAACTTGTGTTACGCTATTATACAATGTTGTGAGGTGAACAGCAGAACGACGTATGTAGTGGGCTGACTGTTTACACATCAAATACTGTCTCGGCCATGTGTGTCGCATTGAAGACAGTAAAATCCCTGAAGACATCATCCGTAGTGGCTTGAAGTAGAATCCAGACACACAAGCCGCCCGATACTTCACTTCGTGTCGACGTAAAATGAAGACAGTAGCATCGACATGTGAGCGATAGGTCGCAGTATGCATGGCGCACAACAGTGCGTGTGACGGGGCGTGTGAAAACCAGCGGAAATAAGCGGAACGCAACCGGGATGGAGAAGAGACAACAACGACGGGACGTCATCCAAGAGCGATGCCAAGCATCATCTTACTTGTCAATGCCAACATGCAGTAAAGTATGTACACTGGAAGAATTACTGAGCAGAACAAAGAGATGTGTATAGAGCCATCAGCACAAGCCGTGTGTTTCAACAGTATACCGCAACCGTTGCGGTATACAATGATGGACTTGTGAAATGTATTATGGTTTATTACATGCACTTGCGCACAGTATATCCATGGCTGGAGCATCGATTTCAATCCACAGAACTCAAGTTCGAAACCAGTGCTGTTGTGTCGAACCTTGGCAAAGTCGTTCACTCTACGTTGCTCCAGTTCACTCAGCTGTATGAATATCTAGCTATAGACAGTGGTGATATATGTGTACAAATAGTTATCGAGCATTAAATGCAGCATAGGTAAATGCTTCTTTGAGAAGTCGAGCCATTGGGCCCCACGAAGACCTCTTGACCACAGTAAAACGACGCAAACTGAAATGGTACGGGCACATAACAAGATCGTCAGGGCTTGCCAAGACAATCCTGCAGGGCACAGTGCAAGGAGGGAGAAGACGAGGCAGACAGAAAAAGAGATGGGAGGACAACATCCCGGAATGGACGGGCATGACACTGCGCGCTGCCATGAGGCAGGCTGAGAGGCGAGAGGAATGGAGGGAGCTGGTTGTCAGGTCATCTGTGGCGCCCCAACGGTCCACGAAGACTACGGGATAGTTGCAGAGTTGCTAAGATGTCAATATGTGCCCGATTGAGCAGGTCTACCAGGGAGTAAAGTGTAAAGCACTTTAGGCACTACGTGAACGATGCTTCTTCTTTACTTTTTTTAAATTGTGTTAAGCTAATTGATAATATATCGTTCACCATACCGTTCAATATCAGGTGATAGTATCTGCCAATTCCAGTCGTCCACAGGGTCTACTTCAGTGCAGATGAGTAGAGGTATGGCAAGTCAAGACATGTAATAAGTTCAATAGTGCAATGGTGACATAGTACTTTAATTGAAAAAACAAAACAGCCAAATATGTGGGGAGGAAATACGATTATGAATCTTTGCCAATGCATAAAATCTTTCCCAGTGCAGACGTGTAGAAATATGTCCTGTTAAACGCCAGTGCAGTGTATAACATATGACGCTACTTTGCAATTAAGAATAGGAATTTTTGGAAAGGTTGGGTTGCATTTTAAACAAATTATCATTGAAAACGTCCCCACATTCATGGCCCATTTCCAATTCAGTACTCAAATGAAGCAATTGAAATATTAATTATGTTGATACAATAGCCATTGTCAATTAGTAATATGCAATTTGTATCCGTCTACATGACTGCTGATGTCAGATTTGTCAGTGGTGACCATGATCATCACGTAACATCAGTGACAAATTTGTGAACATTTTAATCTCAGTTTTGAAAGGAAAAAGCATTATCAGAGAAATGTTAATATATATTTCTACTAGCTTTGTTTTATGTACGACAAACACAATTTCTCTTCTAAGCTTAGAATTTATACAGTTTATGGCTAACACATGTACTGTGAGTTCCGACATGTGCGGCGAATGATGTCCTTGAACTCGTATTAATTTGGTTGCAACTTTCTAGTAAACCTCTAGGTTAGTGGCCTAAGTCTAGTAACCACTGGTGATTATGTTATTCAATACAATTGAATAAAAACAACTTAAATTAACCTATCTGTATGCATAATCTTGTGTTATGGCCACGTGTCTGCAAATGTTGTCTATGAAGTGTGGAAGACATTTGGATCATCTACCTTCATCTGGTTTTATGTGAACAATATCAGTTATTCCATCAGGTGAGTTACATGGTTGATAAACGTACAAGGTCATACATACGCTAACACTGTTTTATGACATTTTCCAACATACACGTTATGTGTAATGGTGGTGATGGACAGCGTAGGCTTTCAGTTTTATCATGTCAATTGGGGGTTGGGTTGATCTGATTGTTGAAGTGGCTTGAATTATAATAGACTGCTGAGGCTATGTTCACCATAAACAGTAGTCTGCTACATAAATGTTCATGTTTGACGCATTTCATGCCATAACAGTGCAATAAGTTTTGATGAATTTTGAACATATTCTATAAATTATTCACAAAAGCACTCCATTAACCCACTTTATAAACAAGTGACAAGTTAGAGTGTGTACCCAGTGCAACAATAACGTTGGTGTTCAACGAAAGGGAGAAATGCATTGTTCATTTATCCTAGTCTTGTCCTCGTGCCGTTTTGTTTTCATGGAATGCCCCTCTTGAGTGCAAGACGTATGTGTAAAACATATCCTATGATGTGCCACTTAGGTGCATGTAATGACCAATCAGACGCAGCCACCTGGTGGATCGTAATCAGCAACAGTGGCATTGAGAATAAACAATGTTATCCTCAATGAAGATATATTAAAAAAAATTATTATTCTGAATTTATATGAAGTTATGGACAAGGACCAGTCTGACCATTAGAGCAACCTGGCAGAAGAACTGGAAGAATGGCGTCAACAATTAATTGAATTGAATGCGCATGCTACGGTAAAACATCCAGTGCAAAGATAACACCTCCTGTGCAAAGAGAGCATCGTCTGCGTCGTTTCAACGGAAAGGGTGATGAAGACGCGACTCATTGGTGCAAGGATGCGGAAGCTGCTTTGCGCACAAACGAACCAAACGAGCAACTACACGATATTTGGACACTAGCACGGCCAGCCAGCACAGAAGCCTGTTTCATGAGCCGCGATCGGCATGTCGTAACTGAACTGTTTTATTACATTATACTATATCTGCGTGGTTTCGTTTTGTTACGCACTGTTAAGCACATGGCAAAGAGTATAGGCACTACAACTTTGAGCGCTTGGTTTTAACAAAAAACATCGTGAAATGATCCCGTAAGTTATTAAGTCTCTAACAACTATTCGATTATAATATGTGAAAACCAAACTGCGTAAGGCAGAAACTCCGGATACCAACATTTTTTGTAAAAGGTGCCAGCGTCGAAAACCGTGCATGAAATGCAAATCGCTGTAAGGCCAATGTGACGAGCGCAGAATAATAACTTTTCTTGAAGCCTATGCTCGTTATGATTTGTTTATTTGGCAATTAACTACTTTTATCATTCCAATTGAATCGTTTTAGGACAGGCAGGACATACAGGCAGGACATACACCCGACAGCCAACATCAACAGTCAGACTCCAACACAAGGACACATAAGTAGGCACAATTCGTTGAATTGCTCAAACGGACCCCACTTGATATGGTAGGTCTACTCTGGTCGATCATTGACAGTGTCAGACTGGAGTGGCTTGAGGGTCAATTCCATCTGTGTTTTAACTCATATCTCATGCAATTATTGCATGCAAAGTAGTTGCATCTAAGTTGCACCATATGATTAGGTTATTTTATAGCTGAAGCACGTACGTGACTGGAAATGAGAGAACTTCAGTCTCCTTCCATGACCAGACAATGGACCTTGTGCGCTGTAGCCAGAGAATTCCCTCTGCAATGCATTGTGGATATTTTGTACTCGTCAAAATGTTGTTGTGCCGCAGTGGTGGTCCCAGATTCGACCAGTCCAGGATTCGTCTAAACGCATATCGCGCATGCGCGCGCATGCGCAATGGTCGCTTTTATCTGTTCTGACGCGCTCTGACGTAGTGGCAACGGCATACGTCATGCCCGGGCCGAGATTCGACTAAATAACACAACACGTTCGAATGAGTGAAAATGATCACATAAGTTAATCCATTTTTATTTAAGATATGCGTGATAACAATATTATTTCAATACTTGATGTATTACTAACGGAAACTACGTTAGTAACAAAGGCGAATCCTGGCTCGGTACGAATCTGGGACCGCTACCGTCGCGGTCCCAGATTCGTTCGAATCCTGGACTGGTCGAATCTGGGACCACCACACCGCCATTATCCCACGTTAAAAGGCTCCATTTGTTTGGGTGTCTCGCAAGATCTGACTGTATCACAAACTGGCTGTATAACAAGAAAACGGAAGTGATTAAAACTTCTCGGCACATAGTCAAAGTGTGTGAATCCGTCAAAGAGCGTCGCAATTTTTTGTATTACTGGTTATGCTATGCTATTTGACAGCCAGATTTTCGTTGAAATCAACTTGTGAAGTCACGCGACTGCCGCCAGTTACGCCAGTGAATGATGGTAACTTCCATGTCAGTGTAAGTGTGCGTTTATGTGATTGACACCTTTCGATATAATTATAGATGTGTATTTACAGCAGTGATAGTTTGGTTAATAAAATTATATGCCATGTCGGGTCACGGTAAAATCGATGCCCGAAGGTAGAGAGTTGTGTATTTACAGCAGTGATAGTTTGGTTAATAAAATGATATGCCAAGTCGGGTCACGGTAAAATCGATGCCCGAAGGTAGAGAGATGTGTATTTACAGCAGTGATAGTTTGGTTAATAAAATTATATGCCAAGTCGGGTCACGGTAAAATCGATGCCCGAAGGTAGAGAGATGTGTATTTACAGCAGTGAGTTTGGTTAATAAAATTATATGCCAAGTCGGGTCACGGTAAAATCGATGCCCGAAGGTAGAGAGTTGTGTATTTACAGCAGTGATAGTTTGGTTAATAAAATGATATGCCAAGTCGGGTCACGGTAAAATCGATGCCCGAAGGTAGAGAGATGTGTATTTACAGCAGTGATAGTTTGGTTAATAAAATTATATGCCAAGTCGGGTCACGGTAAAATCGATGCCCGAAGGTAGAGAGATGTGTATTTACAGCAGTGAGTTTGGTTAATAAAATTATATGCCAAGTCGGGTCACGGTAAAATCGATGCCCGAAGGTAGAGAGATGTGTATTTACAGCAGTGATAGTTTGCTTAATAAAACTATATGCCAAGTCGGGTCACGGTAAAATCGATGCCCGAAGGTAGAGAGATGTGTATTTACAGCTGTGAGTTTGGTTAATAAAATTATATGCCAAGTCGGGTCACGGTAAAATCGATGCCCGAAGGTAGAGAGATGTGTATTTACAGCAGTGAGTTTGGTTAATAAAATTATATGCCATGTCGGGTCACGGTAAAATCGAGCCAAATCAAGGCCTTTTCTTTTGTCAAGCTTCGGCTCAAACAAAGTCAAAGGCCCAACTATGTTTTCGTTGTGCACTTGCTGGGGCATAATTTTTCAGTATGATGTATTAATTCCTGTTAAATTGATTATATCATTTGATTCTAAAACTATTAGAACGGTTGTCTGCATCAAGCATTTTGAAAAGTAGGCAGGCGGAATCAAATGATCGTATCGACGCTTAGCTTAACTTAACCATGACTAAGTAAGGCCAAAACAAAAGCCGTGCTTGTTAATGCTTGTATGATACGTTGCTGTTATGCTAACTCACATAACACGATAAATTACTGCTGAATACGTAACCTTATGAATAGTACAATTCAATGCCTCCTTTTCGTGGTATTGCGTTGTTTTCTATTGTTGGCTGTGTATGTGTGTTTTAACCAAGTCAATGTAATTAAACAATTTGATTTCTCATTCTAGAGTCCAGAAGGCGTAGAAAATAGCAAACAGTGAATCATAGGAGTTAGCCGAGATACAATTTGGTGTCGACGAAAAAAGGGGACTATGCCTATGACACGTATTTTACAGAAACATCTGCTCATTTGAATTGGGGAAAGTCCGCCACACAGACCACTTCCTGACATTCAGTTCACTTTGCAATTATAATATCTACATATAAATTGATGCAGCCAAATGTAGATTTTTATACATAATTCTCCGAACTAAACAAACCATATATAACTGGTTTCCGGAGGCAAATACTCTCATACATTGCATTTTGAATGCATTATGATGATATAATAAATGCTACATCTATATGCAAATATCATATATATATATATATATATATATATATATATATATATATAGCAGCATCAACATGTGTTAACACAGCTGATGTGATATTCGTAGATAAAAGTAAAACGTTTAGTGAAAATGTAGAGTGTGGCATGTTTGAAAATGTGTGTTTTAAAGACATTTTATGTGCTGAAACATTGATATAAAATTTAAGTCTACAATACATGCAATAATGTTCTGTTTAGAAACATTCATTCATTAGGCCCTATGCAGGTCGGTTGGTACCAACTATTCGAGAGTTGTGGATGACTGCTGTAAAGGAACATTAACAAACTATCCACCAAACTCCCGGCTACTGTGATTTGAATATTCCAAGTAAGGACAATTGTGTGATTAGTATAAAATATTCTTGATCAATAAATGTACATACTAGACCATGGTATGCCATCAACTCACAATCCCTTCACTGAACCGACATAAGACATTTCACCCTGAAACATACAGCTATCGCCACATTAACAAAACGTAATTGTAAATGTATTGTTATAAATAGAACGTATGTAAACGTTTTGCTAAGTGTAAGTAACTGTAATACAAAAGGTAAGATTCCAGCCGTGATTTGCTTTTGACTCTGATTTGGAGCACACACTATGAAGATCATCTGGAATGTTGTCTAGCACCTCTGGTATGTATAGGTTTACAGTCTCCCTCAAATGTTACTAAAATGTCCATGATTCCTGGTAATAATATGCAAAGATGTGATAGGACACGCACAGGCTTATCTGAAATACATATTATTTATTATAAGGGGTGTGTGCTACGTATGTAGCAAATTTATACCGTAGATTATCTTAAAGCAAAAGGTTACAATAGTTGATTTGCGTGAAGTACCTACAAAAATAAAATGACGAATTCTAAATCGGTAAATAGATTCCACTGTCAAAAACCGTGCATCTTATCTGCGTCATGTAAACAACCCTTCGATAATATTTAAATAACACGGATTTCTGACCTATCAAATAGTATGGCATAACCATTCATACAATAATTCGTGACGTGAAGTTTTAATCACTTCTTTGTCTTGTCATATAGCCAGTTTGTGATACACCCAGATCTTGTGAGACACCCAGGAAACTCAGGCCTTTTAACATGGGATAATGGCGGCACAACAACATTTTGACAGTACAAAATGCACAATGCCTTGCGCCGAAAGGGCTTCCCCAGATAATTACGTCATAGTGCACAAGGGCCGCTTATGTAAGGAACAAAGTAAATGCCACTTGGCCGAAGGACAAAGCCATGGCAGGTGACATGGTAGGAGAGCTCGTAAAAGTTGTATGTCTCATGACTCTTCGTCTGACTGATGCTAATCTGGCCTGTGACAGCCTGCCAGCTCACTACCAAGTTGTTATGTGGAAGGTAGCAAATCAGTAGACTACACCCGGGGTTGATATTGCTGATTATGGATGGGAGTTTGTCACTGCATCGCAAGAGGATCAGCAGCAATCCCTGCCCTCATGAACGTCATCAACTGTCAGTGTGAAGCTATATGGAAAGTTTGCTACACTAATACATATCATTCTGCAACATTGTCCTGCACAACGTAATGCTTTTTTGTTGGTGATGACATTTGCCTCAACTGGTTCACCAAACACAATGAGTATGACAATGACCTATGGGATGATAATGAGGTAACATGTGACAGTACAAAGTAAATAGATGAAGAGAGTGAGAGAGAATGGTGGGACTAACCTCCATGATGTCTAATGGTATTTATAGGAACAAATCCATTGAAAATACATATAGGTGATAAAAGGTGAGCCAGCATCCAAAAAAATTCAATTTTAGTTTTTTGGAACAAAACTTCCCAAATTAATTAATACCACTGACAAGTCAAAGAAAACATTTATTTTATTGTTGTACAATATTTAACTTTTAATTAAGGCAGTACAAGTGTAAAAACTAAATGAAATGTTGATTTCAGTTAGAATGATGATAATAAGTAGCTGAATGCCATACAGGGTGCTTCTTTTTTATCAAGGTACTTTCACACTGAATACAGCCTATGTCTACTTCAGGCTCTCTGATGAGTCAAATTGGTGTGTGGCAAATCATGTCCATGTGACAGAAACACACAAGCAAACACAATAAAGTAGTCATTTCAATTTGAACAACATTTTGCTTGAGCTTGCAAAACAGACAAGTGTTTGACACCATTAGCTGTGCTGGTCAGCTCAAAAGCAAATGCTCTGTTTTCATCAGCTAACAAAGATGGACCCCATTGTGAGTCTTGTAAGTACTGTGAAAGTCACCATGGGTAAGAAGCTGTGAACGGTCTGGGTGATGTGAAAACAACAGGTTTTTGGAATATAAAAGTTAACAGGGTAATGACTATGTGAAGACATTTGCTGAGTATGCCAACCAGGCATAGAGGTCTTGTTAGTGGGTGCAGAGTGTGTTGAGTCAGTCATCGGTGAAGACTGTGTACAACGTGTTTTCATGGAAACAGGCTATTTCCTTAAATATGACTGTTGATTCCTCCATGTCCACTGGCCGTCAGAGTAGGTCAAGAATGAGTATCATGATAGAAAAAACTTACGTGTCAAGCAGAACTTCAGTTACTGTATGGTCAGATTTTGTTCTTAGCACAACCTTCAGGAGATCCCAGCTTTCCTTTTGCTGTAACAAAACGATCCGTGAATGCTCCTGAATACGTCACTTTCTTTGTTCTTTCTTTTCACTGCCAAAGACAATAAAACCGGATGCAACCTCTTCTTCCCCACCAGAATGGACACATGTCAACACGGTTCACGTGAACGCATATCACGTGATAGACACACCTGATGTTACCATTTCCTATATGACCAACGCCTTGAGACATGCCTCCAAAATGTCAAAAGTGACTGCACTGAAGATAAATTATTCTGCCACAATCATAAAATGTCATTAACCAAAAAAGGTTCATTAAAACACATTTGGGCTGTCGTTATGATACAATACATTTTTTTATATAGCACAATATCATTGTACAATAAAAAGCCAGCCCGGACACTGGCTCTAAGGTTGGGCAGTGCTATGCTGCCTATAGTTAACTATACACAACTACTGGTTACTGGAATTGTCTCAAATGTTGGAGAATGTTCAGATGACTTTCGTAGAGTAGGATGCGCATGGAGTCAACATTCCGCAACAAGAATGACTTTTCTGTCATTAAGAAGTATACCTTATTTCATCAAGTGGTTAAAAAAACCAAACACTGGTTCCTCCAGCAGAACATGTGGAATAACAAATATATCAAAATATTATACCGATTTTGCACACATGAACCAAGAATTCTGCAAATATTTCATGCAAGAGTGAATATGGTGAAGCAATGAGAAACTTTGATAATTGTATCTGATAAGCATTGCATCAATTGTTTACCAAAGCGAACCCGGAGATTGTTTGTTGTCCCGCAACAGTTTAGTGTTTCTACTACTTGATTACATCTATTTCAGCTACGTAAACATCAATACCCTTTAAAAAGTAATATGATAAAGTATGAGTAGATAAACATTAAATAAGATTACAGTTAAGTTACATAAGGCGACTGTGTAGTTCAATTTGTAATTATAATGAGTAGTACATTTGATTATACAATTGATAAACATGCAATTGATGCACGTAAATAAATACTTTAAAAAATAAGTTACAAAATATGAGTAGATATAAAATAAATAAGTATTATAAAATATATATGTTTAACTTTTTAAAATTATGTATGCAAGACATGATATAAAACTCATCTCATTACTATCTTACAGTGTACAGTTATTTGGCCTAGCTACTCCACATTGGGTCATTTGCTATATCATTAAATGTAATTTTACATATGTTTATTTATGCTGAAAATTGTAAACTACTGTAAATATTGCTTCTCATAGTCAGACCCCTTTGGGTCACATCAAAAAGATCTGGTATTACAAGAATCATTAGCTGAATCATTGTTGTTGCTGTGTTGGGCAACCATTACCACTTTAATTACCACTGCCAAAGGGGAAGAACATGACAAGCTTCACGTTCTTCTGAATATACCACTGCCCAGGACACAAGCCACAATGTGGCTACATGGGAAAGGATCAGTGAAATTGAATTTGACAAAAACACTAGTAATGTTAATACTAATAGTCCCTCAGTCACATCAAATTTATAACCATCCGACTAATGTAATATATCGATCCCTGTCTGCTTGGACGTGACCTTTATTGCATTAATGCCAGGCATTACTACCAGTTGCGGGATGCCATTACATACCACGACGTTTGAGCTAACCCATGGCTATGCTCTGGTTATGGCGTCGCAGAAATTGTTCATTCTATTATGGAAGTATTTCAATAGCACCACATTTTCGTGTCATTTGTTTCCACGGCATTGAAGACGTGTGTTACAAAATTTGAAATGTGACTTCATTACGGCTTTTTGGAATATTGCCTACTACGGCGGCCGTAGACTACGCCTTCGATGAAAACATTCTTGTCTTCAATCAAATAATCTTTTTTATAATTAAATGAATACCCGTAGTAACAATAATCTCATACTAAAGATATAACATTACCTTATGCAGTTGATTTTCTTTTAAACGTCAAACTTTACGGTGCATAAATCGTCGAACGATTTATGCACCGTACAGTTTGACGTTTAACTCACCTCGACGATCCGAGCCTTGCGTCTTCGACCGTTAGCGATGCCAAAGCGAGTGACGTCAATAATAGAGACGATACATTCGTATTCTCTAAAATTCATTATTCGATCGTGAAATGTATATATCTCTCTAAAAGAAATCCACGATTGATAGAAAGTTAATTAACATGGAAGGTTGTGAAACTAACAACACGGTCCATTGTAACGAGAATAAACAATCTTGTTTTGAACCGAAGCGTTCGAAAGAATGTTTCATCACCTAGTGAAGAATTCTGAAATCACAGATACGTATTACCAAGAACGTTCACCAGGTGGCGAGGTGCAATTCTCGAAGAAAATTACATAGTACGTACGAATTTTCTTAAATGTGGCGGATTCTTACTTAGCTGCGAAAATTCGTATTCTCGAAAGCGTTAACAATTTTCGCAACTAAGGATTTCGTATCTTATATACGGGAATCTCGCGAGGTTTTGTTTGCGTTGCAACGGGCACGATCACTGATTTCTTGGATGTTTTGCGGTTTTAGTTCTGCTCACATGTTCTGGCGGTGAATGAAAACAGAACAACACGGGTAATTATGCAAGGAAAACTGGTGATTAGTCAGTGTAGCTGCGATACATAACACAATGAAGCTGAGCCACTGAGAAGTATTCATGCACATAAAATAACGGGCATAACACAAGCGAAGCAGTTGATCGAAAAATAAAGAAACAGAACGCAAGGACTGAAGGAGACACTCGGGTAATCTTATACTTCTGTATCTGTATCTTAACTGGCAAAATGTCCTAGGGACACATCACGCCAGTGCGCATGGTGGGTCATCTGACTTAATTGTTAAAATGTTGGATTAAACTATTCTGAAATGATTTTAGTGATTTACTTGAGACAGTGTTTGAGGGGAGAGAATTCCATTCCTTAATTGTTGTTGGGAAGAAGCTGCTTCCAAATATGTTTGCAGAGTATCTAATTTGCAAGAACTGACTGTCATGTTTACGTGAGGTTCTAGTGTTGTGTTGGATATAGTGATCTAGCGGGATATCTATAAGGTTATGTTCCATTTTGTATATTATGCTAAGTCTTTTAATTTTTCTTCTTGTTTGGAGGGTGTCCCACTGGAGGTCTTTAAAAAGTTGGGTTACTGTTCCTGGTTCTCTAGAATAGTTATGTGTACAAAATCTGGCAGCTTGTCTTTGGATTCTTTCTAAGGTTTTAATATGTTTTAGGCAGTGTGGATCCCATGATGCTGATGCATATTCAAGTATTGGTCGGACAAGGGTTGTGTAGGCTATTGACTTAATGTGGGTTGGGCATTTATTTAGATTTCTCCTAATGACTCCTAGAGTCTGTTGTGCTTTCCTAGCGACTGAGTTGCATTGTGCTGTCCAATTTAATGTATTTGATATTTGTACACCAAGATAACAATGTGATTGAACAGATTTAACTGGCCTAAATTATTACGGCCTCTTAAAACCGTTTTGTTCACCTTATATCGATGTGTATGTGTTCGCAATGTGATTCTACATCACTTCCGGTACAAAGAAGTCAGATTTGAATTTTTTTATTTGTGTTTTAGAACAATTTAAACACGCCGAGTCGAAGTAAATAACGCTATTCCACCGCTGCAAATATGGCGCGAGCTGTAGGCGCCTCACAGAGGCACCAGAACCGCGAACACATACACATCGATATAAGGTGAAAAAACGGTTTTAAGAGGCCGTAATAATTTAGGCCAGTTAAGTATAAGATTACCAATGACTCAGTGTAATTTGTATCGCCAGGACTAGGACCTAGGACTAGGTGTCGCAATATATGGAACAACCTTTCTAGGTACACAGCCTGTCACAGGGAAAATTGTTGGTGAAGCATAGAGATTATCTCAAAGATCAGTGGGGCATTTCCATGACAATTTGGGAAATGGTCTGTGAAATTTTATTCATTGAATTTCAATGGCATATTACATGTCTTTGAAAGGACATAACTTAAAGTTATAGGAAAGCATTTTTTTCTCCAATCATTGCACAGTGCGTTATGTGAAAATGCTACATCCAACCATTACCACTGAAATGACAACATTTCATCTGAAATGTAAATATCTGAAATGTAAATCATTAGTAGCCCTTTATATCCCTGTTTTCTGTTACTCTCATGGTTTGTTCAGTTGCTGTTATTTTTTAAAGCCCTAGTCTCATGTATTATGACAATAATATGTCTGAGTCTGTTCTGTATTTTTGAAGAGATGATACACTGAGGTGGTCATTTTTGCGTAACGCGAGTCACAAAATTATAGATTTTAAACTTTATACAGCAGCCTTTGGTAGTCTAAGACTACCCATTATAAATCTCCTCCTTCTTGTTATACTTTATTAAATGACAAACTATATCCATATCTAGTGAATCTATACTGTGATATTGGACACTGAATATGTCTAACGCGAGTCAGGTGTAACGCGAGTCACACAAAATAAGGTATTGTAACGCAAATCACAATGCATTTGTTAGATTTTTCTCCCTTTCTAAGACATATAACAATGTGTTGCAAAAACAATATTATAGATGACAGTATGAATGTTTTCATTGATGATAATTCTACCACCAAAATAAATTTGTTTACTAATATATCCCGTAAGCCTTCCTGTTTGTTAATAAATATTATAAAAAAGAATTTGAATCTGATTCCATCTATCACCAGTGACAATACATTATTTTCAAACATATTGAATAATAAGAAACAATAGATCATACTTATTTCCATAGAAAAAGAAATTAATTAAAAACAAGAGTTCAAATTGACTAGTTAGCTGTGTACATTATCCCTACACATGGAAATGGGCTGAATGCATGCCAGACTCATGCATACAAGATTTTCTACTATTCAGATAAATGTGTACATGTTTCATTTCCATTCAGTTTTTACATACTAAAATATGTAATTTTGCTTTGCTAGATAGCAGTCAGTGTAGAAATTATTGAGTAAGATTAATTACATACCTGTATACCAGGTAGGTTAACATATAAGCAGGAATTAATGAAAGATGTTAAATTGGCAGTGATAATGTTTTTTTAAGAAGTTTAAGATATTTATTGTTGCTCTTAAATAAAACAACATTCAGAATTATGTCTTGTATGTTTATTCATAAACATTTGACATATTCACTGGAACTGACTTTAGACTCTTTCACACCATTCACAGTCGCTGAAAGACAGTGAAAGAGACATCTGAAGCTCTGTACTCAAGGTAAATATAAAGATTACTGTCAACAGCAGAATTAAATGAGTACAAAGATCCATGATGCAAAGAAGGCAAGGGAACAGAACCTGTCTTTGTCTAAACAAAAAAATATGAAGAAAGAGACAAGAGAGTGTGAGGAATTGAGTAGCCAAATGCCGAGCCCTGAAGAAGGCAAGAGTAAATACCAATGCGGGTTGGCAAAGGCAACAACGAAAGCAAAGACGGTTTTGGTTCAGTCACTCCCACCAAGTATGAAAGGGAGGAAAGCTGTAATGTGAAAACTGTACAGCACAGTTCAAATTGAGGCATCACCCCACCCGATCAAGAACAATCTTATTTATGGCAAAGCCAGATGAACACACAGGGGCTATTCCTGTGGTCCACATTGAAGCAGTCAAGTTGTTTTACGCTAGAGATAACAACATGTTTAGTTGTTTTTTTATAATAAAACTTGCATGTAAATGGTCTCGCAAAATAATTGTAACGGCAACTTTTTTGAAAAACAATAACCTGATGTATTTCTTTAAAACAATAATATATTTCTGGATTTATAACACCATGTTCAAGTATTATTTCCTATACAATTGTGCACTATTATCAAAGGTTTATGTATGTTTTTAAATGTAATATTGTGTGTTATCTAAATTACAGAGTAAATAATTCATTTTGCTCAAGCTAAAATATGCATAATGACTTATCTGTGATAATGGAATTCATGTAACGCGAGTCACAGTAACGCGAGTCACGCTGATTATCTAACATAGTTGTATGTTATTTAAAAAAATCAAATCACTAATGACATTTTTGAAACCCTATTTATTTGTGTTTCACAAAAGGGTATTCATTGTTTGGTATCATTTATAATTTAAGGAGAAACTTGTCATGTATCAAGTGACGTTTTGTGCTTTCCATTTGCTGTAACGCGAGTCACGCTATGATTAGAAACAAATAAAAATCATACTACGTAACAAAATTTTCATTTCTTTATATCATTTAATCCCTTATACCATTAAGTTCTTCAATGCATAAATGGAACGTTGTAAATATATTATTATAAGATATATGTCAAAATAGTGTTCATGGAATGGTCAAAATATGTAACGCGAGTCACATGGAAATGCCAAGTGGACCATATACACAGTACATATATGCTATAATGATATATAATAATATTACACAATTAAAATACACTGTCACTGTAAATAATATAATTACATAAGTACTTTCATGTACAATTTTGCATTGCATGCTATCAACTATAATATGTATACTTACAGAACACAGCCGAGCATATTCTACCCAAAAAAATGAAATTGAAAATTTCTAAGAATAGCAGGTGAGTTACAATATGTTGTCATTGTGTCATTTATTAGTGCAGTACTGATACATAATCAAACGTCATAATGCCTTGTATTAATACATGTACTCTTGTGTCACCATGCTGCTTACAACTCAGTTTACGTATTGATGGTATAACAAAAAAGAATACTGTTTCTTAGAAATAATTACTAAGGAGTGACCGTTTAAAATGGGTCTCCATATCTGAACATTTTCTTTACGCAAAATGTACACATAAACAAACTGTTACATGTTGCACCATTAGGCGCATGGAACGTGCGCACACTCACAGACAATGCTGCTGCCGAAAGACCTATGAGAAGAACTGCTTTGGTTGCAAATGAGCTATCCAGGTGCAATGTACAGATCACCGCCCTGAGTGAAACACGCCTGGTTGACGAAGGACAGCTGAAGGACATAGGATAGGAGTAGGATACACGTTCTTCTGGAGGGGGCGAAATGCAAAAGAGCGACGTGAATCCGGAGTGGGCTTTGCTGTGAAGAACTACCTTGTGAGGAAGCTAGCAAGCCTCCCCAAAGGTATCAACGACATATTGATGACACTCCGACTCCCCTTAGCCAACAAGCAACATACTACCATCATAAGTGCACCATCCACAGGAAGTGAAAGAACGGTTTTACAAGGATCTGGACAAACTGATCAGGTCTGTTACACGGCAGGAAAATTGTTCCTCCTAGGATACTTCAACGCTGGCACTGGCCACACGACCTGGGAGGGTATCCTCCTAGGAAACAACGGTGTCGGGAAATGCAACAGCAATGAGCTACTTCTGCTAAGAACTTGCGCAGAACATGAATTGATCATCATGGACACTGTATTCCGCCTGCCCCATCGAAATAGGACGTCTTTGATGCACCAACGTTCCAGGCACTGGCACTTGATAGAGTTTGTCATCACCAGAAGGAAGGACAGACAAGATGTAAGGGTGACCAAGGCAATGTGTGGAGCAGACTGCTTAACAGACCATAGGTTGAACCAACCAGGCAGATTTGTGTGAAGGAAACCTAGAAGATAAACTAGAAGATCTCAACTAGGCTTCCAGTGACATTGAAGCAAACTGGTGGCGGGCAGAGACGTACTGTACTCAACTTCCATGGAGAATTGTGGGCCTACAGTGCGCAAACATCAGGACTGGTTTGACTAGAACAACACAAAAATACAGGCTCTTCTAGATGAGAAACACTGACTCGAATTACGCAGACACCAATGCTCTGAGAACCATGGTACACAGACCACAGGACCTTCCCCATTGTTGAGTGTTGACGGATCTACACTACTCACGGAGAAAGCAGAGATCCAACACAGATGGGCCGAACACTTTGACAGTGTACTAAATCGCCCTCAATTATAAATGAGGATTTTATAGCTCAGCTACTCCAGGTGAAGATGAACACGTCGTTTGATGATCCACCAACTGTAGCTGACGTTGAGCAGGCCACAGCAGCACCTTCCAATGGCAAGGCTCCTGGATCTGATGCCATCCCAGCGGAAATCTACAAGGCTGGTGGCACATAGTTAGTCATCAAGATCAATGAGCTATTTGAAACAATTTGGAGTGCAGAGAGAGTCCTGTAGGAATTTAAGGATGCCTCTATTGTCCACCTCTACAAAAGGAAAGGCGAGTGTGAAATGGTCAGCGGGAGCATGTATTTGACGGTAAACAATACTGTCGTCAACGAACATGCACATTTGCGAAGTCACTCCTTCCGCGATGTCTTTGATGTACATTAAAAACAACATAGGACCCCACATACTTCCTTGTGGGACTCCCGAGAGTACGTCAACTGACCGCGATGTGTGTCCGTTGACGACAACTTGTTGACTGCGAGAACACAGGAATGCACTGATCCATGTATTGGTCTTTCCGCCTATCCCATAGTAACATATTTTATGCAGACGTTTATGGTATGATACTTTATCGAAAGCCTTAGTGAATTCCAGAAATATGACATGTTTGCGTCTTTTGATTAATTGAATAAGTTAGTTCGTGTATGGTATTAACAATTTGCGTCTCGCAAGATAAACCCTTTCGGAAGCCATGTTGGTTTGGATGCAGTATAAATATTGTTGTGATCTAGGAGACAACCAATCTGGCTGCATACAATATCCTCCATAATTTGCATGTTATGTATGTGAGTGACACTAGTCTGTAGTTAGATGGGTTGGCCTTATCACCTTTCTTGTATATTGCAGATATTCGTGCTGTTGACCAGTCGGATGGGACAGGTCCGTCCTCATAGGATTGTTGGAAGATCTCAGACAGTACACCAGCAATCTCCTTGGCAGTTTTCTTCAGTATCCTTGCTGGTAATTCACTTGGGCCAGTAGCTTTCGTTTTGATCAATGTTCTTTAGTAAAATTTCAATTCCGGTTTGTGTGAACTGTATGGTGTCTATCTCACGGTGGGGAGGCGGTCCTCTGTCAGGGCAAGTGTCTACAATCATCGCTGGTGAAGACTGACATAAACTGTTTAGACAGTCAGTCAGTTAAGTAGTCGCCTACTTGGTTATTCAATCATATTCAGTTATTTAGTTATTCATTCATCTATTCATGCATTCATTTATCCCTTCACTCGTGTCTTCATTAATTCGTTCATTCGTTCATTAATTGAGTTATTACTAAGCTAACCAACTACTTGACCTGAACTAACTTCTCTATTGGCCAAAGACACGGCGGATTTTAATGTGTCAAAGTGTGCCGTCTTATCGGTTTCTATCAAGAGAAACATATTGGCCTATGATTACTTCACGGGGAGCCAACAATAATAATAATAATAAACCTTTATTGCCATATTCAACATACATTATATGATGAATTGGAATGTAGTCTGGCGTTGACTCATATAGTGCCTACATAATACAATAAAATGAAATATGACAAATTAATATAATGTGTTTTTAATGTAATAAATAAATAAAGACGAAATTAAAATAATAGATTAATCTATTTAGCAATAATTGTGGTGTAAACTAGTTAATAAATAAATAAATATATATATAAATATATACATATGAATAAATTATCTTCTAAAAATATAATTTAAATTAGTAAACATACATTATAAGAGGACTAAAATATCATTAAAAATTATATTTACAATTACAATTGAATGCGTCCAATTTTGTTTTAAAATATATTTATACAATTATTAAGTTAAGCTAAAATTTCAGGAGAAGAGAAGATTGTTGTTCAGCACCACCGATCCGCTACTGAGAATAGGTACACCCACACCCCACACGCGTACGGCTCAGCCATACCAACCAGCGCCAGAAAAATAACAATTCCGCCAGAGCGGCGAAAACAGCCAAGTTTCCAGGGTCTTTACATCTACGTTCTAAATTTCATTCCTGATAAGGCTGCTACGGCACTTGGGTAAAAACTACCACGGACTGACAACCAGGACTACCTCGGGGTTACCAGCAACACAAAGTTATCGCGGCAACCACATATCAACAAAGTGCAGAACAAAGCCAGCAAGACACTTGGCTTACTCAAAAAAAGAACAACCCTGCAAGGGGGCCGGCCCCGGCACTACTTGCAAGTGGGGGACAAACGGGGGGCCCCAACCCAAACTAAAGGTTTTATCATTGCGACCAACCCGTGGAACTTTGTACAACCCGGGCAGCTCACACAAAGATATGCATTCAGACAATAGAGCGCGTACAAACATCCGCTGTGCGGTTTGTTAACCGCTGATTACCGCAGAACTTAATGTGTTAGTTATTATGATGTGCACTAACCTAATGTGGAACTCCTTGTGCACATAACCGAGGAAGCTGCCACCGCATCTACTTCAGAAGTCTTCCAGAGAGCCGCCATCTTAGTCATTCAGTCATTTACGTTGTAGTAAATTGTGTTAGTGTTAATCATGAACTGCCTGTTTTTTTACTTAATGTACAAATAATTGTATTGATCTATTTCTTGTTATATTTTATTAACTTATTTATTATCTTTGCCCACAGTGTCGTATCCTTTACATATACACATAATTGATTTATTTATTTATTATATTTATTTTATTAACTTATTCATTGTTTTAATGTACGCTTAATGTACAGCTAATTATATCTACCTATTTGTCATATTTATTTTATTAACTTATTATTTTACCACACAGTCACGTTACAACTGCAAGATAGTGAAACATCACTTTTTAGCAGTACATTCTTGAAGACTGACTGACTAACTGACTAACTACCTAATTGGCTAACTGGCTAACTGAATATCTAAATAACTAAATAACAAAATAAATAACTATATGAATTAATGAGTGAGTGAGTGAGTGAGCGAGCGAGCGAACGAACGAATGAATGAATGGATAAACGAACGGAACGAAAATGAATGAATGGATAAATAAATAAATAGACCAACAAGCATTCAATAAACGCCATGCCACGCAATGTAATGTGCACAGACGACTGTAGGAACTATCGAGCCATACGCAATAATTTTATTCACGTAAGTTCAACATTCATCTGTGTATTACATCTGCTTGTGTGTGTTCACGTCACGTCAGATAAGATTACGTCACAGCAATAGTGTGCATTAGTCGGAATGGTACCGACCTGGTTCCTGTCGATGGCCCTGGGTGTGTGTCTCTTTTGCTGCCTACTCGGTGAGTGAGACGAATTATGAATATCTCTGCTGTGTGCAGTGCTGCTGTTATTAATGCGTTTCTCTCGCAACAATTGTTCATCGCATGCGGGACATACTGACATATTTTCGATTGATCCGAGCCGACTAGTTTAGTGTGGTGTCTGCGACAGTTCCAGATTTTCGATTGGGGATGATTGGGAGGGGAGCACAACAATTGAATTCAAATGAATTACTTTCCTAGCAGACCTGTTCAATCAAACACCATCTCAATTTCTCTGAGTAGCATCCAGCCCCACTGCAATTAATGCACGAAGGCTGCTCGTACAAATATCCACCACTTTCTATAACCAGGTACTCATTCATACAGCTGAGTGAACTGGAGCAATGTAGAGTGAAACAAATTGCCCAAGATGTAACACCGCAGCAAATGATTCGACCCATGGTCGCTCAGTCGAGAGTTCGAAGCTCTGTAGGCTTACTCGAGCTTACCGATAATTATTTACAGTACTACCATCCACGCAAGCCAGGGGTCGTTGCGGACGGTGTAGCGCTTACATTGTCCGGCGTTATAAACGTTCCGGTTGACATTTCTGCGCATGCGCGATAAATGTAAAATCGTCAATGCGCAGCGATACGATAAAGCATTTATGGTATAATTACTACGGGCTGCTCGTTATGATGTATATAAAACCTCTCGGCAAACTTATTTATCGCAAATTAACACGAGGCAAACAGGTTTTGAGGCATGTTTTGATAACAAGCGCAAATCGCATGACTGTAGCGCGGCATAATCCGTGATAGTGATTTAAACAAACGTAATATTATGTATTGAACGAAATTGTAGGCAACTCTTCACAGTAATCATCACAGGAGAGTTAACGAACAGCCCGTGGCATTTATACCAAAAATACTTTGTTGTTTCGCTGCACATTGATGATTTTACATTTATCGCGCATGCGCAGAACTGTCAAAGTTTTTAACGACCGGGAAAATCTGAATGGGATACGTCGTAAGGAGCCAATATTGGCTATTATATACGACGGGGGGTGTGTGCGCATGTTATTGAGTGTTTGAGCCGCAGATCAGGCGGCTGAAATCAGTTATGGTTTCAGTCTGGACCTGCAACTCGTTTAGTTGGTTCCAGTCAACTATTGTTTCTACAAAAAATGAATTCTTAAACTGTTCAGTGTGGGCTGTAGGTACTATGAAACATCTGGTGTTGTTGGTTGTTAGTTGTTGGACAAAATGTGAGGATACATGGTCTGGGAAGTGTTTAGGCTTAATGTGTCTTTTGTTTGTTTTTTGGGGCTGGAAGAATGTTTCAGTGGGGAGGGCTGGTATAGATCCTCTAACAGTTCGGTACATAAATTGTAGTCTTTGGTCGCGTCGTCTATTGTCTAATGTGTCGAGGTTAAGGTTGGTGAGCATGGTTGTGACAGATCCTGGGTGTCTAGAGCGATAGTCTCCAGTGATGAAGCGAGCTGCACGGTGTTGGATTTGTTCTAATTTGTCTATGTCCCCCCGATGGTATGGGTCCCACACTATGGCTCCGTATTCTAAGACAGCGCGCACAAGGGCAATGTACGCCGTCCGTTTGCTGTTAATTGGACATCTGCGTATATTTCGTCTTAGGAAGCCAAGTGTGCTATTTGATTTTTTGGTTATTGTAGAAATGTGTGAGTGCCACATTAAGTTTAAGTCATTAGATATGGTAATGCCAAGGTAGGGGTTGGTAGTTACTTATTCCAGAGTTTCATTATTTAGGCTATAGAAGAATTGTGGGTTTTTTATGCTTAGGATGTGATATTTGTTTGTATTAAAATTCATCCCCCAGGTATTTGCCCACTTCCCAAGTTGCGTTAAGTCCTTCTGTAGCAAAATATGGTCGTTGAATGTCTGTATTTTCCTTGTATAATAGGCAATCGTCTGCAAACAGGCGCACTTGAGATATGACAGATGTTGGTAAGTCATTTATGAGACACAGAAGAGCAAAGGGCCTAGGACTGTGCCTTGTGGGACGCCAGAATCAACGGTTTCCTGATTTTACCATGAGTACGATTTCATTGTTTTCCTCAGAATTTGGAGCCATTTATAGCCCAATTCAATGAATTGTTTTATTTTGAGTGGGAAGTCAAATGCCTTGCTAAAATCTCACTCATGCCTGTCTGGTTCCTTGAAGGAGAAAAGTCATGCATGTGTTAGAATTGTGTTTACATGAAGCCTCTTGAAGCCGTGGTTAAGGTCTAGGTAAGAGGTGTGTTCTCAATGAGTGAAGTCATAAGGTGGCGGTAGATGATGTGTTCAAGGATTTTACATGGAACAGATGTAAGGGAGATGGGACGATAGTTTTCTGGTAGGTATTATCTCCTTTTTTGAAGATGGCCGATACGTTTGCAGTGCGCCAGTCTGACGGTAAGACGGCTGTGTCCAATACCGTTGGAAGATGTCCCTGAGTGCTGGGGCTACGGTGTCAGCACAGTTCTTCAAAATGACATTGGGGATTTGGTCAGGCCCACATGCATTGTGGGCATTGATGGCTTTGAGTAACTTGCATACTCCGGCTCTGTTAATGTTAATATCACTTATAATTGGGTGTTGTGGAGGGTCAAGGTGTGGGGGAGCAGATCCACCATCTCTGGTGAAGACACTCTGGAACTGGTCCAGGAGGATCTCAGCCTTCTCCTTGCTGTCACACACCAGTGAATCATTCTTTTTCACGGGGGCTACTCCAATGTTGTCTTGTTTTCTGCTTTTAATATATTTCCAGAAGGGTTTTGAGTTGTTTGTCTGGAGTCCTTGGGTTATGGTATTATTGATGTATTCCCATTCGGCTTTGTAGTTTGTCCAGTTGTTTGTTTCCTTAGCTTTCTTATAGAGTCTTCTCTTTCGCTTTAGTAGTCGATGCAGCTTCCCATTTAACCATGGGAGGTTGCATCGGCTGGAGCTCAGTTTTGATGGGATATGTTTGTCAATAGATTCTGTTAGCGTATTCTTGAAGGTTGACCACAGTGATTCGGTGCATGCACCTGTGTTGTATTGGGTGTTGATTTTATTTGACAAGGTGTTAAAGTCCTCATTAAGGCTTTCCCAGTCAGCGCGAGCAAACTGGGAGATATGTCTGCGTTGTTTATTTTGGTATTGGATTTTTACGTCGAAATCTGTGATAATAATGTCGTGGTCGGACATCCCTGATACATATACAGAGTGTGTTACTATTGTAGGATTTGTAGTGGAGACTAGGTCTAAAACTTGCTTTCTCTAGTGGAACTATTATGGACTTGCGTCAGTTGGGCACTTTCGGTTACGTCAATGAGGGATTGCTGAATGGATCGGTCTGGACTACCGGTGTTTACGTTTCCTATTTCCCATGATATGTCGGGGCAGTTGAAATCTCCGCAGAGGATTGTTTGTTTTTGTTTTGAACTTCTTGTTATCGTTGTTAGGGATTTATTAAGTGCTATGGTTTTGTTGCATCGGTGCGGCATTTAGAAGGAACCTATTAGCATGTTTGTTTTGTTTTGAAGTTGTAATGTAAGCGCGACAACGGTACTAACTCCCTGGCCGATTGTCTCCGTAAAGCTGGGCAATGAGCGGAGTCGAACTATAACATTATAGCAATTGACTTCGGCAGTAGCTACTGCGTTATCCGTGGAAACGGCGCAAATACACGCCCCAATTTGAAGCCGGATACGCGACTGGTGGGAATCTCAATATGATGGTCCATTCATGTCATAGACATTGCATGTAACACGAGCAGCGTATGGCTGAAATCACCCCAAATACTATATAACATGACCGGAGGCCATCCACACTCCTCGTAGGCGATTCCATTGGCTGATGTTAAAAAAGAAGTTTTCGACAGGGATGTGCCAGGGGTAGAGAAGAGCTGGTACTGACGTAATCAGCCGCAGCGACCCCTGGCGCGTGCGAGAATGAGTACTACCAATACAATCAGATATTGACAGCGTGCTCGGAGAATAATAATAATAATTTTAACACTTCTATAACGCCTTTATCCTTGAAAATGCAAGCTCGGAGTAGACAAAATCATTTGGTATAATCGTAAACAGGGACAGGCAAAAATCGTCATTGGAACAGAACTGCCGAAAATATATGGAGGAAATGCAATTTCAAACTAATACATGTTAAGTTTTTATGAAAGGTGTTACTGTAATTAGGAACAGCACTTTAATTCGCAGGTCTGTAATGATTGTCAAACGAATTGCTGTCAGTGAGCGGGTAACTTGCGAAAACATTCGTTCTACTTTTGCAGATGAGCTCGGCAAAATAATAAGAATCATAATACTAATGTAGGTTCTTATATCGCGCGATATCTAGCTAAACGTTAATCAGTACGCTCACCATGTGTGCGTAAATAAACACTCATAAAACAATTATTTTAAAAACATATGTATTTGAATTAAAAAGGTTAATACAATAATTGATAAGTAATCTTACAGATAAAACAAATTCCGTTTGTCTGTCTATCTAAATGTCACTTAAAGTCACTAAAATGTCATGTATGTAGATCTGGCTAATTGCCATCTTATGCGCTTTTAAAAAGTATGTCTTTAGATGACGTTTAAACAGTAACAAATCGGAACATCACGTAGCGTCAGTGGCAGTTCGACCAGCTAAACAAAACGCTCGTTGACCAAT